>JAMKCH010013205.1:0-27945 GCA_023653785.1 Ophioderma brevispina
GCACGTGGCTGGAAAGGACGAGAAAACTGGGTGAAGGACTGCTTTACAATAAGTGGGGAGAACCTGATTGCATGCCTTTCCCCGATAACAAATCTGGCAAAAGTACTGACTAAGTTTCAGCAATCAAGGTCAAGCAAGATGCTGCTGGTAGCCCCACTTTGGCCAACGTCAGGGTTGGTTTTTGAGGCTGGTCAGTATTGCTGGAAGCCCATCCAAGACCGATTCCTTTAACGGCAAAATTATGGTGGACGGAAGAAACAGAAGAGTGTCGCTCCAAGGACTAAAAAGTCTCTACACTTGACTGTGTGGCCTCTGCTCAAGCTCGCCTTCAAACGCACGGGCTTTTCAGAAGAAGCTGCCACCTTGGTGGCGGGAGCAAGAAGGAAGTCAACCTCCAATATCTACAATAGCCGACTGTCGACGATTCAATGTCTGGTGCAAGAAACATAAGGTTGATCCGTTACTGCCTCTGTAGGAAACGTGGCAAACTCTTGACGTCTCGTTTTCAAGGAAAATCTCCAGCCTTCGACTATTAGGAACTACCTGTCTGCCCCACTCCGTCTACATAGGCCCATGATAGCCCGGACATGATTAGAGAAGATAAACGGTCTCTTCGGAATCTCATTAAAGGACTGTAAATAAACGTCCAACTATTCGTAAACTCACTCCTTCTTGGGATATTCCATTAGTCCTCCAATAAGTAGCATGGCGAGCCGTTTGAACCTTGGGACAAAGCCACTCTCCTTGACTTGACAAGGAAGACAGCATTCCTCCTTATGGCCGCTTTTACCAGAAGGTGGTTCCGAAATTCATGCGGTATCTACGACCAAAAGTATATGAGATTCTTGGACTCTCACAATGTTACTCTACTTCTTCGTGCTGGTTTCATGGCTAAAAACTCAGACACTCAGTATGCACCTAAACCAATTGTACTTCCAGAACACCCAGTGTTAGCTGGTTCCTGAGGATAAACGCTGGTGTCCACTCAGAGCTCTCCGACATTATTACCACCGCACTGCCTTTTGAGGCAAAATCTATGGATTCTTCCAATTTCTGACCACATCTTTTAACTACAATAAAAACACTACAAACTGACCACAAAACAAACATTATCCGCTGGGTCACTTCCCTACTCTGATGCTTTAAAAGTGACCAGCCTCGTCATGACAGTAACCATAGCCCTTAACCTCATGCCTCATGAGATACAAGGAGTTCAGGCCAACATCTGGCTTGGTCATTAGGAGGTAGAACCGTATTGCTGACTATTTTGGAAGCAGCATGATGGAGGACGCCTACTACATTTCAAAAAGTATGTTATATGAAGGAGTCCTACTTGTAACCAAACCGTGGCACCAAAACCATCCTGTCAGCAAAGCAAGCAGGAGTAAGAGGAGGGATGCCATGCATCATTATAATATGATCATAAGGTGAGGATTGCTGTATAACTTAATCTGTCACTTGATATGTGATGGTTTTTAATATGATATACTATCAGGTATTTATGTATATTGCTATACTATGGGGCAAAATTATTTCAGCTCCATTAAAGAACACATGGCTAGAAACCCTGCTACTACTGAGACTACCGGCTCCACTTCCTCCACCCAGTGACCAGTGTGGCAGTCATCTCTAGTTGGATCATTTTGTAATACGTAAGAATGCATAAAATAGAATATACTCACCAAAAATTGTGAGATTGTTCTATTTTATACATGTATACTTACGAATGATTCCACTAGTTACCCTCATCCAGGCCCTTCCCCGCCTTGGGTAAGGTACAAAAATGAGCAAAGGATCTGGTCGCAGCAGTGACGTCTATGGTGTTGGCATACCGATCCTAGTGTGGGACCGGCTACTAGGCGTGGGGCGCACCGAGCATTTTAAGTGTGGTGGAGGGGTGGTCTGATGGCTTTTTGTGAGCACAAAAAATGCACATGGTATAAAATAGAACATCTCACAATTTGTGAGTATGAATTTTCCTTTGTTGTTTTTACATCTTTGGTTCCCTCCCCCTTTTCGGGGCTCTGAGTTCGCTCACCTCCGTCCTTGCTTCGGCGCTAGTCTGACGTTGATGCAATTTTTATTGAGTCTACGTCAGAGTAAGTATAAGCCCCGCAAGTAACTACAACAAGCCCGTTGGTGCGTTGTAGTTACTAATGGGCGGGCAAATACTTACCTGACGTAGACTCCCATCCCAGTCCCCCTGAGCGAACTCCGCCTTTATGGTAAAGTCAGCTGAGAAGAATTGGATGGATGGCGTTGTGCATGTTGGGTAATATGTCATCACGGGGGAACCACACCCCTTTTGGGAGTTGGTATTAGGTTAGGGGTAGATTTGGAGGTTCTGCATCCCAGAGAGGATGCATTCTTATTGAGTGTACTCAAGTTCAAGTCGTAGCCCGCCCTTGGTATAAATACGAAAGCACCAAGGTGCTTTTTGTAATTTGTTCATCTCACCATTAATGGGATAATTTAACTGTGACTGCGGACCCCTACTTTTTTTTTTTGGCTTCTTTCTCAAGAGGTGGTTCTGCAGAGATAGAACTTGAAGCTGGTAAAACAATCCGTCTAAGTCTGGATCCAGCCCATGGCGAGAGTGGCCCAGCCGCGTGCATCTATGTGTGACTACAAAAACCTGACAAAGTGTGGATGTTTGGAGTGCATTATCTTTGAATATGAGGGCCTCATCTCCTAGAGGAGAAAACGGGTAAACCACACCATAATTTGCTTATATCCTTTTAACATAAACAAGAGACTGTGCATGGTGTCCGTCCCAGCAATACCAAATTTCCCAGTGCTAGTGCAGAAAGAATGAACTTTTACTTACTCTAATTTGCAGCGGTTGCTGTCTGCTGGTCTTAAACAGTGAAATCATAGTCCCATCCCATTGATTCACATCCTATAGTCTTCTATTTTTTTTTGGGGGGGGGTGCTCAAGAGAAATTGCCATATGGACATGGCAACAACCTGGGTCTCATTTTCAGCTTCTGGTATATGAATGACCCCTTTTGCCATGCCAATTTTGGTACAGTAGTGGATCATTTTTTTCAATATTCTCAAATTTGTTGGAAAATTAGTCAAATTTTCCTCACTCTGAAGCCAACCAATTCAAATTTGCTATAACGTTTGAAATTTTGAGGAAAAATTCATTTGTGCAAATTTGGCCCCAAAAGAATCTCTGATGTAGCTTTGGGTCCCCTATTAAGCACACTTGAGTAATAGAGTGGTCCTAATTCCAATCCAGACTCTCAGAGGCACGTCCCTACTCAATCCAAACTTGAGACCCCCGGCTTCCATATTAACAGTAAATTATTGAGTTAACTATATAAATTTTTTAATTATTTTTGTGATACCAGTGTGATCAGAACTAAATGCTGTATTTAAAATAAAACAAGTAATATATGTTACTATCTATGAGCAGTGTCGATGTCATTGAATAAACTAAATGTTATTTATACAGGACTGTTTTAAATTTCCATAGGTGATAATTACCTCGATTGCTCCATTATTAACGGAGGAAGTCTTGGGAGTCGAAAGGGAGTTAATCTCCCCAATGCCGAGGTAGATTTGCCAGCTTTGTCAGAGAAAGACAAGTCCGATTTGCGATTTGGTCTTGAACAAGATGTAAGTTAAAAGAAGTGCATGGGGAAGGAGTTCCATATGTAACCCTCTTTAAAATTCTACAGGAAACAATTTTTTTTATTTATGGCCTTACACTAACAAATACCCTAACCCCTAAGGCCCAAAATTAAAAAAGAATTTGTTACATAATTAGAAGTTCAAAGGGAGTACATATGGAACACTTGAAAATCTAAATTAATAATGCTATCATATAGGGCACATAATGTAGTAGCTATAGTTCATTTTATTACACCTCATGAATATTCATGAACATAACCATGCTATTTCATTGGCTGATTCCTATTACGCGTGCTATTTCCCTAGGGAAATAGATTGAACTGTTTCCCTACAACCTCGTCCCCAGAGTCACAGTGAGGTGTAATAAAACAAATACTACATGGTTTATATTGTGAAATAGGGCACACTATTTTCCCTTGGTACTGGCCTATCACCCCTCACCCTTCGGGTTCGGGGTGATAGGCCCGCAGCCAGTGCCTCGGGAAAATAGTGTGCCCTATTTCCCTCTGACCATGTAGTATTTGTATATTATTCATTCTTCAGAGATGATTGATTAGTAATGCTGAGCTTGTAAACATGGTATGTGAATACCCCACCAAGTGATCTCTATTGTGTGTGAATCCATACTTACGAAAAACTACAATACAGTTTGTACACCATTGAGTGATACAGTAATGCCACATTGGTAAGGCTGCGTCTCAGGGCTGAGCTTGTAAACCTGGCAGGTGAATACCCCACCAAGTGATCTCTATTGTGTGTGAATCCAGACTTACGAAAAACTACAATACAGTTTGTACACCATTGAGTGATACAGTAATGCCACATTGGTAAGGCTGCGTCTCAGGGCTGAGCTTGTAAACATGGTATGTGAATACCCCACCAAGTGATCTCTATTGTGTGTGAATCCATACGTTACGAAAAACTACAATACAGTTTGTACACCATTGAGTGATACAGTAATGCCACATTGGTAAGGCTGCGTCTCAGGGCTGAGCTTGTAAACATGGTATGTGAATACCCCACCAAGTGATCTCTATTGTGTGTGAATCCATAATTACGAAAAACTACAATACAGTTTGTACACCATTGAGTGATACAGTAATGCCACATTGGTAAGGCTGCGTCTCAGGGCTGAGCTTGTAAACATGGTATGTGAATACCCCACCAAGTGATCTCTATTGTGTGTGAATCCATCTTACGAAAAACTACAATACAGTTTGTACACCATTGAGTGATACAGTAATGCCACATTGGTAAGGCTGCGTCTCAGGGCTGAGCTTGTAAACATGGTATGTGAATACCCCACCAAGTGATCTCTATTGTGTGTGAATCCATAATTACGAAAAACTACAATACAGTTTGTACACCATTGAGTGATACAGTAATGCCACATTGGTAAGGCTGCGTCTCAGGGCTGAGCTTGTAAACATGGTATGTGAATACCCCACCAAGTGATCTCTATTGTGTGTGAATCCATCTTACGAAAAACTACAATACAGTTTGTACACCATTGAGTGATACAGTAATGCCACATTGGTAAGGCTGCGTCTCAGGGCTGAGCTTGTAAACATGGTATGTGAATACCCCACCAAGTGATCTCTATTGTGTGTGAATCCATAATTACGAAAAACTACAATACAGTTTGTACACCATTGAGTGATACAGTAATGCCACATTGGTAAGGCTGCGTCTCAGGGCTGAGCTTGTAAACATGGTATGTGAATACCCCACCAAGTGATCTCTATTGTGTGTGAATCCATACTTCGCAAAACTACAATACAGTTTGTACACCATTGAGTGATACAGTAATGCCACATTGGTAAGGCTGCGTCTCAGGGCTGAGCTTGTAAACATGGTATGTGAATACCCCACCAAGTGATCTCTATTGTGTGTGAATCCATAATTACGAAAAACTACAATACAGTTTGTACACCATTGAGTGATACAGTAATGCCACATTGGTAAGGCTGCGTCTCAGGGCTGAGCTTGTAAACATGGTATGTGAATACCCCACCAAGTGATCTCTATTGTGTGTGAATCCATACGTTACGAAAAACTACAATACAGTTTGTACACCATTGAGTGATACAGTAATGCCACATTGGTAAGGCTGCGTCTCAGGGCTGAGCTTGTAAACATGGTATGTGAATACCCCACCAAGTGATCTCTATTGTGTGTGAATCCATCTTACGAAAAACTACAATACAGTTTGTACACCATTGAGTGATACAGTAATGCCACATTGGTAAGGCTGCGTCTCAGGGCTGAGCTTGTAAACATGGTGGAATTTTAAGTCTGAAATGCATATTCACATGCTGTCACCCTCCAATTCTTTGGTGATGTTGTAAGATTGTATTTTCTTTGTATTGATCTCTTTTGTGTCTTGGGTCATCTCTCTTCTTCTGTCTCTAGGTCTTTATCTCTCTGTTTTTCTATCAGTTTGTCTATTTCATTTCTGTTTGTCTCTGTCCCTGACTGTCTGTGTGTCTATTTTCATTGTAATCTAGGTCGAACTTGATCACAGAATATCTAAAGAATAAAGGTGTGATTTTGGAAACTGGTACTCTCTTTACGACGAATTGAAACCAAGGCGATGCCATTAATTTTAAGTGGAAAAATGAGGCTGAAGTCTGAGATCTTCCATGCAAAAATAGTGGCATCGCAGGTTTCATTTGTCATAAAGAGAGTACCGGTTCCCAAAATCATACTTTTATTCTCATTCTTAAACAGATTTATAATTCAACCTAATTTTGTGATCCTTATGGCTTAAATACAAAAAAAAGTACTACCACCTGAGACTAATAAACCATTATGGTTTATTAGTCTCAGCTACCACTGCTCAGTGAGAAATTCGAACTAGTTGAATGCAAAGAACATACGCACTGAGACACAACGTTGGCAGGCACATGCGAATGTTGCAAAATGCAGCATGGCACGAGCGCATCAACCTCCAATAATATCAATGCACAGTGTATACTACCCGTATTGCATACATTTTCACAGCTGTTTAAGAATTATAAATAATAATGCATTTAGGTATATGGCGCTCTACAGAGAACACAGAGCCTAAAATGTGACCGTGGGTTGACTTTTGGGTTAATTAAACAATCTGTATGTATTGTAATGAACTTTTTTAGGTTTGATGAGATCTTGGAAGCAAGTGATGGTATCATGGTAGCCAGAGGAGATCTTGGAATTGAGATTCCACCAGAAAAGGTGTTCTTGGCACAGAAGATGATGATCAGCAGATGCAATAAAGTTGGCAAACCAATTGTCTGTGCAACACAGGTGAGAAACTACACTTACGTCATGCTTTATCCACAAATCTTATGGTAGGATTAAGGGTTAGACTACATTTAGGATTAGAAGTGCATTTCATGATTTTGGCACCACTTTTTTATCACTTAGTGTAGCATGAAGCCACATAGGGGTTGCTTTTCCATTGTTGAGTGAAGCACCTGGTGTCCAGTGCAATCAAAGGATAATAAGTTGTGCTAACATTTTTTGTTTGATATTTATTAACACCACACTTGGCCACAATGTGTAGCTTGTGAGGGGGTCAAAACATTGTCAAATCTCAAGGGGAAAACTTCTAAAAAGCACACATGTAATGTAATTGCAACATGAAATGAACACACATGTAGGCACAAAATCGCTGACTGGGCCAGCGACACTGGTGGCTTGCATCCCTGGCTTTGAGCCCGACACCCGAGGGTTCCATATTTGAATCTGCACTGTACCTTATACCTTTTCTTCTTTTATTCACAAGAGAGAAGGAAGTTGGGGTTAGCTGACCTCTCTGTTTTTCAGCCAATGTTGCCTAAACCCAAAGCCCTATACCCTACAATGCCAAGGCCAGAAAAGTCCTGCGTGATGCGATTGCATCACCAGATGTGTGGGCATGAAATGCCTTCTCGGCTCCCCTTGGTTCATATCCGTACTGAATCTCACACTTTCCTCTATCCTCCCTTCTTTCCTGGGACATAGGCTAAAAACAGGTGTTAGCAGACTCTATTTTTCACCTGTTGATTACCTCTAAGTAAGGATAATTAGGATATTTAATCAAATGGAAAGTGTATTTTGTAAAAAAAAGATGGCCATTTTATCCTCTGACAGTGCTGAGGTAAAGGGGACGGATCCTTGTATACACTATTACAGGAATGGAGTGCCCATCTCTTTTTTGAAGCGATTGGGCTTGACTCCTCCATATAGTGTTGCTGTAGGGGGATCGCTACACCTCCTTTACAATGAGTCTGTTACCTTTGCAACATTGAATAATCCCGGTACCCATTTATACACCTGGGTAGAGAAGAGTAATTGAGGTAAAGTGCCTTACTGAAGGGCAAAACATATTGGCCACAGCTTGGCTCGAACTTGCAACAATTGGCGTGTGGGTCGGGCGCTTTATCCACAGGACCACATGTGCCCTCCCAAGTGCTAAGGACTGTAATTCAAATTTTCAGTATTCTGGAATGGAACCACTATACAATCTTTGGCCTGTTCATTCTTTCAGTAGAAAACCCAATTTATTTTCACCATTTCTTTCAGATGTTAGAAAGTATGGTTAAGAACCCACGGCCAACACGTGCAGAGACTAGTGATGTTGCCAATGCTGTGCTAGATGGAGCTGACTGTGTCATGTTATCAGGAGAAACTGCCAAAGGAAAATACCCAGTTGCTGCTGTAAAGATGATGCATAATGTAAGCTGCTATACAAAGAGACAGATATGGGTGTTTTGTGCCTGATGCTCAAAATGAATAAAATGAGTGTGACTGCCTGGAAAAAGTGGATAACTTGGGCACCGTGTTCCTGGGAAATTTTGCTATTTAGAGGGAAATTTTTATCCTTTAAATAAAGAAATACATAAGAATTGAAGGGAAATTTTGCAATCTTAGAACTTTTGATTGTGTTTCTAAGAAATTCATTTTTTAAAGTCATGGGTAAGAGCGCTGATTGCTTAGAAGTGTGCCTTGCTTATGGTAACCCCATGAACCAGTCACGTTGCTTGTTATTTAGGTGAACATGTTACTTCAGGTGCAAAACATGTTGGAATTTTTTTTTCTCTCGCCTTAATGAAGTTCAGAAAGAGACTATGCAATCACTATTTCTGTATGCGTGTATGTATGTATGTGACATTTTGGTTAAAGTTTCAAATAATAACTATTATCTGGAGTTTGTATGGGCTGTAGCAATGAAAATGTGTGCATGGTAGAAGAGCAAGAGGTTTTTAACCTGATAAGATTTTGAGGGCAAAATTTTGAGTGGCATTTGTGATTTTTGAATAGTTAGTAATTTAGCAAATTAGTATAGTCTATCAAAAATAGAAAATATAAATATTTTAGAAACCATTAAAATTATTATTTCACTAGACTACTTTGTCATGATAAATTTCTTTGGGTATTTTATAACACATCATTTTGTGCAGTTTACATTTTTTGTGCTTTAAATGGGCATCCAGTTTGTGGCCATCTTCTTCCTGAATTTTTAATTTTGTCTAATTACACCACAGAAAAAATAAATATTTCATTTTAGATGGACAAAAATTAAGAATAACTGTTTTCTAAATTTCTTAAAGGAAATATGTTTTCTAATAAATAATAATTAAACCTATATTAGTCTTCAATTTAAATGGACAAGAATTAGAATAATTAATTTATTTTACACTTGAATTGTTGCCAATACAGAAAGACACTATAGTAGTACTATGCATTACTTCCAAATCAGAATGAATCCTTATCTTAATTACTCTAGGGATGGAAACGTGACCTGCTTTACTTACTGGAAACAATCTTGCGCTGTAGATACTTCAGCCTGACTTAAAGAATTAACCTTTGATATTTGGTGTCTTTACAACAGATTGTGAGAGAGGCAGAGGCTGCGGTGTATCATCACCAGGTTTTTGAAGACCTGATACGTGAGGTTGACATGCCTACAAATGCCACTGTGACTACAGCTATCGCTGCTGTGGAAGCATCCTATAAATGTCTGGCTGGGGCAATCATAGTGCTAACTAAATCCGGAAGGTCAGTGTATCATGTCACATATACTCAAGTACAAAAAAAAATAATAAGCCCCATGTTTTTTCACTGGTGCTAACTTGGTATTTGGTTTTTAGTGCAGTAATGGATCAAGTTCATACTTGGTGTGCTTATACATTGAGACAAGCGGGCTTATGTGGGGTAACAGATAAGGTCAAAGGTCATTCGGGTCACTTAGGGTCATATCTTGTGCATGTGGTATATACTTGCTTTAAATGTCTAGCTTTTTAGTGTAGTGATGGATCAAGTTCATACTTGGTGTGCTTACACATTGAGACAAGCGGGCTTATGTGGGGTAACAGATAAGGTCAAAGGTCATTCAGGGGTCATTATATTGACCACATAATTGGACCACCTATTTGCGACCGCTGTCCCTATTTTTTTTAACTTTCATTTTCATGCTTAACATTAAGTTATAATAATATTGAAACAAAGACTGATTTAATTTTAACACATCTTGGTGACAGCAATCCAAAGGATAGTGTCAAAACATTTGAGGTCAAATAAAACATAGGGGTTAAATTTACTAATTGTTCATTATGAAAATATTAACCTAGAATGTTATCATGGCATGTTTAAATCCCATTTCCAAAGTCCAACTCCAATCGTCTCAAAACTTGGTGACAATTTTTCCAAGTATTTCAATGTTTCAATCCAACTAATCGTATTGACTTTTAAAAAGCTTTACGTCTCAAAATTAATTTCACATTAAACATTGCTTTAAAATGACTGGGCTGCAACTGGTAATCATGTCGATTTATCACTGAAGAGAGAGTGTAGTGTGTTAATGGTGAAAAATTTTGTACAGACTGGGAGTCACATTGAAGTTAACATTTGTTTTCATTACAATATCCTAATTATCCCCACATACCAACTTACCCAGCAGAAGCTAAGTACAAAAAAATGACAAATAATCAAAGGCATGGGCTGAGGAAAAACTGGAAGGCAAAAAACTGCTTGAGGTCATTCAAACATAGATATATGTATGGAGAGCACTCAAAATGTGGTCTTTGACAAAATTTATTTGGTGTAGGAATATGAAAATATGTAAGTGGCAGGGATATCCATCGGGAGGGTTGAAGACACAAAAGTTAAAACTCACCGCTTGATCAAGAGCTTATTTGATCATAATGTTAAGTTATGCATGTATTGAAAAGTAAAGATAAGATTGATTTCACATTGATCATTTGTGCATCTATTTAGTTTCATAGCCATAACAGCATTCACACCCCTGAACAGCTGCAAGTAGCCCATTAGCATTTGATTCTGCTGTATTCCTTTAAAAACATTGGAATATATTGGGGAATGTTGAGGGCACATGTGGTCCAGTGGATAAAGCACCTGACCCGCACCCCAAAGGTAGTGAGTTCGAGCCCCACTGAGGCCAATGTGTTTTGCCCTTGAGTAAGGTGTTTTACCTCAATTACTCCTCTCTTCCCAGGTGTATAAATGGGTACCGGCATTATAAGGAGGTGTAGCGATCCCCCTACAGCAACATTATATGGTGGAGTCTGGCCCAATCGCTTCGAAAGAGAGATGGGCTCTCCGTTCCTGTGTACACAGGTCCGTCCCCTTTACCCTTTACCTTTTTTTATATTGGGGGAAAAAGTTGGAGCCGAGACATTGCTCTACCTACAACATTACACTCGTTTTCCATCCAAGTGTTTTTTAGTCTTTCAAAAAAATGAATTTGTCAATTTACATTTTTTTAATACTCTTTTAAAATTTCTGTATTTGTTTTTTCTTATCAGATCTGCAGCAATGATCGCCCGTTTCAGACCTCTGGCTCCCATCCTCATGGTCACCCGTAACCGTGATGTCGGCCGCAAGATGCATCTGCATCGTGGATGCTTCCCGTGCATCGTCAAGGAACCACCACCAGCAGACGGTGACTGGCCAGAAGATATCGACAAGCGCGTCAAGTACGCTGTAGATCTGGGAAAGAGGCGCGGCTTCTATGAAGAGGGAACACCACTCATTGTGGTTACAGGCTGGAGGTCTGGTTCCGGATTCACGAATACGATGCGCATTATCTATTCGTAAAAGGTCTATATTATAATCATAGTACTATTATAGATACTGTCCTCCTTTGCATGGTACAGAACACACTAAACATGTGGTGATCAAGAGTGCATGGAAGTGATTTGCATTGAAACGTTTCCTTTTTGGTAATTTTTTTGGTGAAAATTTTGAAGGTATTGAACCAATGAAGATTGTACAAAGGGGGATGTTAACCTCAGCTTACAAAATTTACAATGCAGGGTCAATGTAGACACACTGCTGCACAATGTACATGGCATTGTAAACATGTATAGAGTTACTTCCCATAGATCTGTAAAGTTCCCAACTTACACTATATCAAATGGTACTCGGCTCTAGAGATGTATAAATCTTGTCAGCCATGTATATGTAACTACTAGATATTAAAATAAAAGTATCGAGTAGTACAACTGTCAATATTTGTCATTATATTTGGGTCATTCTTAGAGATGACTTCCATAAATAGTAAATGACCTGCTCTCAATGTTAAGGCAAGACTAGCAGTTCTTAAAGGAAGCCAACTTCACCATTTAGGTAGGGTTGACTTCCAATGGCATGTAGGGAGTCCAATAGTCAACTTTTTTTTTTTTTTTTTTTTATGTGGTGATCAAGAGTGCATGGAAGTGATTTGCATTGAAACGTTTCCTTTTTGGTAATTTTTTTGGTGAAAATTTTGAAGGTATTGAACCAATGAAGATTGTACAAAGGGGGATGTTAACCTCAGCTTACAAAATTTACAATGCAGGGTCAATGTAGACACACTGCTGCACAATGTACATGGCATTGTAAACATGTATAGAGTTACTTCCCATAGATCTGTAAAGTTCCCAACTTACACTATATCAAATGGTACTCGGCTCTAGAGATGTATAAATCTTGTCAGCCATGTATATGTAACTACTAGATATTAAAATAAAAGTATCGAGTAGTACAACTGTCAATATTTGTCATTATATTTGGGTCATTCTTAGAGATGACTTCCATAAATAGTAAATGACAACTTCACCATTTAGGTAGGGTTGACTTCCAATGGCATGTAGGGAGTCCAATAGTCAACATGGGCTATCTCTGACCATGAGACAGCACTGTCGTCCAACATAATTAGGCCAAACCAGCAGTCACTATATTGTTTGTCATAATCCCTTGGACATGACGTACATGTGCGTATCTCTTTGCGTTAACTGCGCTTACATGCAATCCAACAGTACATCATATTGGCGGGAAAGCGGGCGTACGTAGTTACATGTCCAAGGGATTTTGACAAATATAGAGTAAAAACAAACCTTAATCTAAAGGTAGGGTTGACTTGTGATGGCAATCAGTCAACCCATTAGTTATTAGAAGGTAACTTTGACCATTTGGTAGGTGTGGCTTCCAGTCAAAGTCTAGTAGAACCAGCTGCCTGCAGCCTTGACTATTAGCAGTAGAGCCATATGTTGTCAAGGAAAGCCTCTATTGACATTATGTAAGGTTAGCTTACAATAGCAATCAAGCAGAACAAGCAGTTGCCTTTGGAAGTCAACCATGACTCTTACAAAAGCAATCAGGCAAAACTAGCAGTTGTCTATAGAATCCAATCCTAAATCTATTAAGTTTGCATGGCGTACAGTTGCAATCAGGCTCAACCAGTAAATTGTTTATGGAATTCAACCTTGACCATTTGGTAAGTTTGAAGCAGGCTTACATGGAAAAGTTGGCTTTAAAAGGAAGTTAGCTATAAAATCTTGTTAATATGGAAAATTAAACACAAGAGATACCTACTAGTATTTAGGGACTGATAAATGTTTGTGTTGGAGGGTGTGAGAATCTAGGAAACCCTCCTAAAACAATTTGTGGGTGAACCTCATACCGTCAGGGGAAAACAAATTGTGAAATTTGAGGGAAAAAGAAATGCAAAATTTTTGAGCGAATGCAAGGGTGAACATGATTTTTTTCCTTCAAATTGATCAAATCCCCCCCCAGTGCAAACATGGAGCCTTATAATGGTAATCCCATCTTTTGAATATCAATTTTTGCAGCTGTTGCACATCTCTGAAACCAAATTTTATAGACCTATATATATATAGTTAAATATAAATTATTCAAAAACTTACAAGTTGAAAATAGTAAAATTTATGTTTTTAATATTAATGCATTATAATTTTATTTTTTCATTAAAATAGAGTGAAAATATAGTTATATTGATTGACATTTGAGAAAAAAAAAAGAACAAAAACAAGAATGATAACCCAATTATTTTAATGTTGATAAATTACCACCTTATTCAAAGCTATGCTCTATACTGGAATCTGCTACCTACAAGACAGTTTATAAGGACAGACAACCAGTACAGTGTTATTTTGACTTGCCAAGCCTGTGCAGTCTTTTTACAGTCACCTTGGTTTGCATATTATCAAAATTTTGTTGTTCATTGATGGCCTTTAGAGAGATGACCCATGTTTGTTTGTTACTATAGGAACTCCACGCCCAGGATAGGTCTGTGTAAATAAGGTCTTTGTCTCTGTGGAGGTGGTACTTTGTGTTTGGGCATTGTTCTCTTGGTGAACACTGGGGGTAGTCATATTTAATGCCTCATTAGACAACATTGTAAAGTCTGTCAATTGTTTTTCATTGCCAAGGCTTATCCTGTCTGTGACATCATTGGGATTGAGCACATTCCCACATTAAAGGTGCTCCACTCGATTACATATAATTTTGTTTGTGTTTTAGGAAAGACCATCGCCAACATACCCTACTTCCAAAATTATATTCGAATCGGACATACTATTTTAACATGAGCAGTAATTATGCGTATTATAATAGCCTGAAAGGTCTAAATAAACAACCCATATTTATGTTTGTAACATTCTGAATGGGAAAGAGTTCAGCCAACATATTTTGCAGATGAAATTAGAAAATAGCTTTCTAATGATGCCAAAATCTCTGGTTTGATGATGGAAGTGGTGGAGTCGAGGCTGAGGATCAGGCAGTACTCCTTTAAACACCAAAGATAATGAAAATCAGAGTATACAACAAGACGACGAGTCCTTCAAAAGGACAATTGAAGGGTATAGTGTGCAAATTTTGTGGGGGTTAAGTGCCCATAACTTTGCAATTTACAGAAGGCTAAAGATATTAGAATTTCAACATTTAAAGGTTTCTGTACAACACAATAAGATTAAAATTTTCATATTTTGTCAACATTAGTTTGGGTGGATCATTATAAGCCCCTGTTGGTGAAACTCTTGCTACAGTCATACATGAGAACATAAAGTAAATTTTATTGTTTGGACCTGTTTCCTGGACTGTACAAGTGTTAACCAAATGGGGATCAGAACCACCACCTTTGTTGCCTCAGGTTTTTGTAGAATGCACAAAAAGTCTCACCAATATTAAATATTGGGAAAAGCAGATATTATGTATAGTATGGAGAATTATCATGTGTAAAGCTCCACACTGGGTGAAACCAAAGACAGCTTAGTATGGGGCAGAGCATATGGTAATTCTTTGTACCATATAAATGCTGAACCCAATAAGAAATTTATCATACCACTAAAGCTGACATTTTCAAATGGAGACCAGCTTTGAACCCAGCTTTAAAGTGAGGTTAGTCCTCCATGGACGGACTTTTTTATCAACATACTCTGGAAGAATGATATTATAGGTGAGAAAATTCTCACTGATGCGTCAGCAGAAGTGTACCTCTCTTATACATTAACCATTAGTAAAAAAATAATGCCAAGGTGATGCAGTCAAAAGGTCTAATTCATACTTGAACCAGTGATGGGTACAGAACCTTTGCAAAAGAGAACCTCTGAAAAAATAGGGGCCAGATTTTGTTATACTCCAAAAAGTGTTGGATTTTGTTTTGTGGATCTCTGGTAGACTCAAACCACACTATATATATGACCTTTTGATCACATTTAGCCCCCTCTAAATCCCTCTTGAGAGCCTGATTTGATAGTTTAGAAGAACCATGTCTGCATTATAACATAATTTACCATTAATTTATTATTATCAAGTGTTTGGCAACTGTAAAAAATATAATCCAAAATCCAGTGTCCAACAAAGAAATTGAACATGACTGCATAGGGAATGGACACACATGGATATTGACCAGTAAGCATCATATATGCTAACCTGATTTATGGAAATATCTTAGGCAGTTAGTATGTTTTGATATTACCTTAGTGGTATGATAATGGTGTAATATTAACAGGGTTGCATAGTGATAGCCAGTTGCTGCTGTATAATGTATGCCTTTTCTGCTCAAAATAACTATCTACCAAACATATTTATTGGTATGCACAATTTTATACTTCTCACGCAGCTCCATTTTGTTGTTTTTTTTTCATAGTGCATAGAAAAAATAAAATTTATACCTTAAAAAAAAATAAAAAATTTGAAAACAACAAAACAATGGTAGGCTACGCATGAATAAGCCATGTAAGGTTTATTGCCAGGCCTGGAAGGCAGGTAAGTACAATGCCTCCCGAAATTAACCAAAAGGTCTGTTTTCAAAAAGATTTTTACAACATGTTACCCAAAATTGGGGGTTAATTTTGAGAAAGTACACTAACTAGTTATCCTTTCCTTATACCAATATATGCATTAATAGCCGTTAATTTGAATGCGTAATCAACCAATGTGTACTCAACATGTGCTTACCCCCTTCAAATTTTGTAAGCAACCGTAGAATTTTGGCTTCATTGGTGAGCAAAACAAGCTGGAGAAAAATGTCCTGTTTAGGTCCCATTGGGAAATCAATCCTGGGCTATGGCCTGTTATTCAATGATGTGTTTTTGTGTGCTGCAAATATTAGATCTACATTGTGAACCAAACAAAACAGGGAGATCAATAGCCAAGATCTTGATACTATGCATGTATCAAAACAGGTGAACAATTCATCATATGGTAGAGCTTATTTCCAGAGAATTATTGTGTACATTGTTAATTAAAGGAAGTGGATGTTATGGTTTATTATGGTTATTACGACTTGAAAACAATCATATAGATTAAAATGTGAATGTGTCGTTTATTCAAATTTCTTTCATTTGCTTTTTCAACATGTTCTTTTTCTGTTCACTGTTTCGGTTTTGAAATTGGTACTTCGAGATGGTATTTTCAGATATTGTATGTTAATGACTAAAAGTTGAAGTCAAGGCAGGAAGACTATAATAATGGGAGAGGAAATTCACCCGTCTGGGTGAGGCCTTGGGCTGGCTATCCCTCAATGTTGAGGGCAGTATTCAAATGTTGGTGGACTTGATGAGGGACTGATAAAAGTTATCCAAAGTTATCCAGTTATTTACATGATCAATGACACTATTAAAGAAGAAAAAATCTAAATCGAAGATAGTTGAGTGTATCTCATAAGTATTGTTTTCTCTTTTCTTTTTTCCTGTTTTTAAGATGATGAAATCGCGATTTGTTGGATATAACTTTCCGTATGTGACACAAGCAAACTTGTAGGACTTTTACTAGTCTACTTATGTCATCATCATAACCATGCTATCCCCACACTGCGTGGGGGCACTATAACAGCAGTTCTATGGCTTTGTACGTGCTAAAATATAGGAGTTTCACAGGCCTGGTCAAGGGCTATGTTCATTCCAGCCAAGATCTAAGTTACTACCTTGATGAGTGTCTGCAGTGGCCTAGTGTCTGCAGTGATGTATGCAGTGGAATCCTTGTATAAAAGTAGCCACTAGTCTACTTTAGAAATGGTTTTGTAACTACTAATCAATGACTTTAGCCAGAGTCCGAATAGGCCATGCATGAGTATGTTCTAAACAGCCAAAGCATTTTGAACCACAAAAGTAGAAGTTGCCCCTGTTTTGACTGTATTTGTAAGCTCAAAACTTGTACTTTAAGGTATGAAAGTTGCTATGGCAACTAATCTTGTGACTGTATTACTCCTACGGTAGTGTTTAACATTGTTTATTGCTGAACATATTTTCAAATCTGTAAGGGAAGTGGCACACTTGCAGCTGTCAATAGACAAATTCTATGATTGGCCAGGATTTCCAGATTGGTGGCGCATGACTTGACCAGACTGAGGAGGGGACTTTTGGCAAGGTACATGTAAATCAATTGTTATGCAAGTCTATGAGCTGCAAAACAATGTTATATTTGCTTACTAAACAGTGACATGTGTTCCTGTGTATGAATTGTATTATGTGGGCTTTGGATGTCGACTTTCCCCATGATGTCTGAAAAACTTTGCCTACTTTGCCTATTGGAGGCAACCATTGGTTTTTTACCATATTGTGGATTGCAAGAATTTGAGCAATATTAAAACTTTATATCAACAAAGCTATAACAACGTTATAAACCTTTCAGCATTTTTATTGAGTTTGGTATGTGACCAATTCTGCAATCATGTCCGTGGTGATATGGACATGACTAGCTTCAAATTGGTGCTAAACCAATTCATCTTGCATTAGCTCCATATGTGACTTTTGTAATTCCAATTACAAAGCTGGCAAATGATTTATTTAATGCATTATCTGACAGTCATGCCATATTCATGTTGATCATTATGTAAGCCTTGCACACTGTAATAGACCTGAATGCAATGTGATATGACTGTTCGATACAAGCCAATGAGTTTTAGATTGTCGCAACTTTCATTCTGGTCATGTCGCACACTCAGTCTATGGTGGTGCTCTTCCCAGCGGAAACCAATCTTGAAATATGGTCAATCATAGGAATCCTCTTTTTTTTTTCATGGTGTTAAATTCTTGCATGAAAATAGGTCTTCTGGAAGTAATACATAATATTTGAGAGATTTCACTTGTTTGACTAGTGTTGATTAGAAATCGATGACGATGCACCCCCTGCCCATGTGGCTTTCTCATGAGGTTATATTAGCTTTAGCCATCCAAGCCTAATAAAATGTGGACGACTTGTATAAAGCCTGTGCAAACATATCCCCAAATAAAAATGTCCAAACAGCTATGTCAAAACATGTACCATGTACAGTGCAATCCTGGAAGTAGTGCATTCTAAATATCTGGCTTCACCATTTAACAATGAACAGCAAGTAGTAAATGCCACTACCTATTATCTCATATGTGATCGGATCTGGAAAACCCCGTCAGATATTGCAATTTTGTCAGTTTCAAGACTGTCTGGCTGTCAGTTTGTTTGAGTCACCTGAGGCTGCCAGTGGGCAGCAATGGAATGTGCACATTACAATGGTGGATTAATTCATATGTATGGATTGTAATGCACACATTCATTTGCTGCCCACTGGCTGTTCCAGGTGGCTCAAACAAAAGACACAAAGCCAGTAGGCAGTAATGGAATGTGCACATTACAATGGTGGATTAATTCATATGGATTGTAATGTGCACATTCATTTGCTGCCCACTGGCTGTTCCAGGTGGCTCAAACAATACAGTCAGTAGGCATCAATGGAATGTGCACATTACAATGGTGGTTAATCCACATGGATTGTAATGTGCACATTCATTTGCTGCCCACTGGCTGTTCCAGGTGGCTCAAACAAGACAGTAAGTAGGCATCAATGGAATGTGCACATTACAATGGTGGTTAATCCATATGGATTGTAATGTGCACATTCATTTGCTGCCCACTGGCTGTTCCAGGTGGCTCAAACAAGACAGTAAGTAGGCATCAATGGAATGTGCACATTACAATGGTGGTTAAGGGTAGTGTTAACCCTAGTGCTTTTGTTTTTACTCGAATTTCTTGATTTTTGCACCATTTTAAAATTACACATCAACCTGTGTTCTAATTCTGCGTTACAACAAAGGTTATCCCAAATTGGGGCCAAAAAAAAAAAAGACAATCTTAGTTTGTATTATTTTGCCGATTTAAAGCAGCTATTTGACCATTAAAAAGTCAAAAAATAAAAAAAATAAAAAAAATAAAAAATTCAAAACCTAATTACACCCCCTGGCAGGCGCAAGTCGCAGCATCGCGTCGCGCTGTATTTTAAACTGCTTAATGACGTGCGCCTTGTTTTAAAAATGTACGTTTGCGCGAACGCATCTGGAAAAACGAAAATAAATATTTGAAATGTAAAGCAAAGCGCTAAATTTAGACCAGACGCAATTTCAATTTCCTTCCTGATTCTGGAGTTAGAGACAATATGTTTGATTCACTAGTGGTCATACGATGTGTTTCATCACTTGCACAACATATCAATGTTGAAGTTTTCAAAGATAATTTTTGAGAACTAGACAGCTTTGAAATGGCGTGAAAAGTCAACTACTTTTTTCACTAAAACACGGATGTTCTCATGTTCAAATTTTCCGCAAAAGTTGGTAACTTTTCAGACGAGAATACTCCACAAGTACCGAAGTAAAAGGTTAAGGTTTAACTTTCCTAAGATAGCATATCATCGGTCTTCTCTAGGGACGGTTTTGCCTCATTTTTCATTTTTTTTTCGATTTCCTACCTGAAGATATTCCTCCAATATTACTCAAATTTTGGAAAAGAAAGGTAAAAATCAAACTTTTTTGACATTTTTCCCTATATTTCGAAAGTAAGCTCTATTTTTCAAAAATGAAAAAACCGTTCCCAGACAATTTTGCTTGTTTCTAAAACTAACATAAGAAATCATGAAAATTTCATTGTTTTTTTTTTTGTTTATGCTGGTCTGAAAATTTTGGGGCAAAACATGTGTTTTTTAGTATTTTGTTCTCAAATAGGAAAGTTTTACATTAATCTGATGCCATCATCGTGTTCACATCGTCCCATTTTCTTTTCTAGAAATGTACTCTTTACAGACAATAAATCAAATAATTTGGCGAAGTGTACAACAAATAGATAATACTCGGAAACTCAAGGTTAACCACTCTTGGCCCTAAGGGTGGGGTGGGGTAAGGGTATGGGGTGTCTGAAGCAAGTGGACTTCGAAATGTTTTTAATTTTCCTAAAAAGTGGCTATAATGTTGTATATCATATTGCAGCCCGTGTCACAAAGTTTTAAAATCCATAAAATTTTTGCTCTGGTTGCCATGGTAACCCGTAAGGCCTCTTATTGGCTAAACACTAGACGAATGGAACTAAATAACTCCAACATGCTACTGGGACGAAACTTAGGGTGACATTGCATGAGGTAAATACCGCAGTTAACCACGAATCCGAATTTTTAAATAAACCGTTGCCATGGCAACCGGTAATGACCAATCGCATTATTTCATGGCGTAATTTGATTTGGAACACAATTTTAAAATCGGGCTTCATGGTTCACTCGGCTGTTATTTGCTTAATATGTTTGCCAATTTCATGTTTACATAGCTGTAGCGTTCTCTAGTTATGTTTGTTCTCGTTTTGGATGTTTGGATGTTTAACGAAACGAGTTTATAGCCTCGAAACATTTAACAAATTGAGGGCGCTTTTGATGTGAAATAGGGAATTAGTTTTAAAATTTCATTTATACTGACTTAAATTATGAATGAAAGAACATCGAAATAGGTGCTCCATTGTCCCTGTTATTAATTTTTAAAATAATTTTCCTTAATTCGCAGGGTGAGAAAAATAAAATCCATAAACTCACTTACCCTGTGACATTTAATTACTTAAATTATGTGAAAAGGATACTATGAGAATTTTTTTTACTTTCACTTAGCCAACTAAATGTGTTAATAGTTCATAAAGAAATACTTAAAATATCTTAAATATAACCCTTTTTTTTTTTTTTTTTTTTAAGTATAGGAGACTTTGCATTTTTGGCAAATTTCCGTACCTATTCACTTTGATCGAGCATATCTCGGGAACCGAATTCCAATTGCGATCGAATAAAAGCATTTTGTAGATTACAATCTACATAATTAAGCCATTGCTATCTCTTTCTCTGGATTAGGACAATTTTTTTTCTCATATTCAACCCATACCCCCCCCCCTTAATCACATGGATTGTAATGTGCAATTCATTTGCTGCCCACTGGCTGTTCCAGGTGGCTCAAACAAGACACAGCCATTAGGCATGTGGGTCTCGAAACCAGTGCAACTAATGAACTTCGCGATCAGGTTTTTCCAGATTACATCTCACATGATCAAGACTCACTCTCTATATATTAGATGTATCTTACATAAATCGTTTCTTTCCTCTAAGTAATGTGAGCGGTGTTCTCGCCTGACTGCCACTGCTTCTGCTTTTTTATGTGATATTAGAATGTAATACAAACCAAAAAACATGAGATGTGTATAAATGTTACGCTGATGTGTGATTAAAGCTTAGTAAATGGTAAATAAAGCCATTCAACAAAAGATAGTTCTGTTGTGTTTTTCTGTCTTTGGTTTTGAATGCCCTATAGATCACGTCACACAAGAGGGTTCATGTGAAATCCAGGTGCTTTGCGTGGCAAGAAAGGCACTTTGCAAATCATCATGACATTCATGCAACTTACCATCACAGCCAATTGCCATGAATTCACCTCAGTTTGACATAATTTGCTTGAATCAGAAACTGTCTAAACAGAGCTTTGTAAACCTCGTGCCAAACTGTCAATGGTCCCAATATAAAAACCAGATAAGACATTGCAGTAGATTGGTGGCCACGCCTCATTCAATAGAGCAACTCGCCCCCCCCCCAAAAAAAAAAATCAAATTAGATTTATTATATAATACAGACTGCACATGTCAAACCAATTGGGTGCTTCGATGTGGCAGTCACAGGTGTGTTCCGATGAACCATTTGCACCTTTGGGCATGCGGCAGCCCGAGTGGCAGAGAGATCGATTTATTGGCTTGCCATGGGCACCAAGGAGAGCGATTTTGTGACATGAATGCATAGTGACGTAAATTTCATTCAGCAAAGAGGAAAGCGGCATGACACATGCAAAGACTTTTGGATAAGAAATTATGCTGGGCAACACCTAAAAATCCCTGCGGTCTCAGACGGCTTGAGTCGCCCCTGCCATTCATTGTTTTGTGAAGGATAGGCCTCATGAACTTTCGCCTCATAAACAAGGGTTTGTATGTAATATCCATAAACCAAGTTTGGTTCCAATTGAACTTCCAACTTTTCAAAAAAAAAAAAAAAAAAAAAAAAAAAAAAAAAAAAAAAAAAAAAAAAAAAAAAAAAAAAAAAAAAAAAAAAAAAAAAAAAAATTGACCTCATCCACAAATGAGGGATCCCACATTGCGCCCGACTCAAGTTTGCGGATATTACTGACATATGTTAACCCTTTTTCACAACAACAGACTACATCAACAGAAGACAACAGAAGTGATTCCAGTCTTAAAGGGGGATGGCCCGATTTAAGGATATGGAGTTTTCTTCTTGATAGATTGGCCTTCACTCCAAAACCACATCTGTAAAGTTTCGCGCAGATATTTCAATCCGTTTTGATGTGAGAGCTAAAAACGTGATTTTGTAAGCCCCATAGAGTACTGTGTAAAATTAATATTGGTCGACCAAAATGGGACACATTTTCGCTCATAACTTCCAAACCAAACATCCTTTGGCGCTAAGATTTCACAGGGTAAATGAGAAAAATAGTAGCTTTCTTCTGATACCAAAATGTTGACCACTTCCGGTAAAATCTGGGGCTTCTGGGGACGAGGCTATTAGCGATCGGGCCATGGACCTTTAAAGGTGCTTGTTCCGATTTATGTCTATTGTGTTCTCTACTGAGAGCCTGGCACTTGCACATACGCCCCATCAGATACTGTGGAAACAAACTTGTGGTTTTGATGGTAGAAGCAATAATGCATATTGCAAAGCCCTATTCAATACTGTGCTAATATTGATGGTTAACTATAAAATGGTGTTTTTTTGTTTATATCTTTGGAATGAAATGGATTTGAGGGCTCAAATTTCACGACAACAATGAAAAAAATACGGCCTTTCATCTGATATCAAAATCGATACTACTTCTGGGTAAATGGTGGGCCAAAGACGATTGGAACATGCACCTCTAAGGCAGGCAACACAAAAATCATGATTTTTTTGTCTCGATTTTGAGTTTACGTGATAAACGGCAACGTCTAAAGTTGGGACACTAAAAAATCTGCTTTTATGTAAAATTATAATATAAGCTTCAATGACGGTAATTTAAATTCATATGAATCCTCCCCCCCCCCAAGAACCACAATGCTGCTTTGCAAGGATGTGCATTATATCAAGTCTCAACATATACGAGTGGCATTGTTTTTGGGAGGAAAAGATCTCATTTTCACACGTTTGTTTTCTGGGGCATGCATACATACATACCACACCACATAGTAATAGTAGTAGGGTTATAAATGAGAATCCTCTTAAGTTTGTGGAAGGTTTGAAGATGATTTTCTGATATTTGAAGGGTGCTGAATCAGAATTTTTGGGTCCAACCTTTGAGAAATGTGGGGAACACTAAAATAAGGGGTTAAAATTAGTGCCTGGGTAAATTTGAAATCAAGTCAAATTGTGTTATATTTTGTCTCATAAGGATTTTAAAAAAAGATAGTTTGTAAGTTCTGACCTTTAGTTACACGACTACAGCCTGGATATGGTTCAAGGTCATTCCGGGGTAAATATTATCCAATACTCTGATTTTGTTGAAACTGGTGTCAAATTATTGTCTGGTCATACCGGAGCAGAAAATGCATTTGAATTCTTTGGGTGGCAGCTCTGTATACAATTTTGAGGTCTATTTGTAGTGACCCTATAGACCATGTAGACCCTTGTTACATTTTTTGCAAGTCATATTTTGTAGGGGTCTATCACAGCATCAAGTGTATTCTGGGGATAAAAAACACTTTGCGTACATGATAAAGTAGTTGTAAAACTTAAAATTGGTGAAATGTAACTGATGATTATAGAAGGCCGCCTCTCCTTATCCAGCGACATCCATATCACATCTGACATTCATATTAGTGAATCCAGTTTCAAAAAGAGCTAAAAGAGACTGAACGTTTAAATTTGCACAGGGATCATCTTGTAATCCTAATATACTGTTGTTTTTCACTTAAAGAGACAAGAGGAGATTTCTAGAAAGAAGCGCCCCCAATTTTTGTCAAACCCCAGTTTTTTGCATATTTGGAATGCCGACCAATGTATTAGATCACACCTGAAGTGAATTAGCCGAATACGCAGTCTTTATGTAATGAGTGGATGATTTAGTACTTCTGTCGTGCACGACAGAAAGTCAAAGCATGGTTTTCTATGGGGACGATTGCGATAGCATGCAAGTTCAAAACAAGTTTGTCATTTTCTTTTGTACTTGTTTGTTCAATAAACCTTCTAAACGTTCTCGGTAGGTGGTCTACGACCGATCCAGAGAGAAATTTGTATCCTCAAAAAATCTCCTCCCGTCACTTTAACCAGCAAGTGTACACAGTAACCAATGTAAATGCATGCTTTGAGGTAAGAAACGGTGACATTTGTGTTATGAGCGCTGAATGGCAGGAAGAACATGATTCCTCCTCATGTCACACTATAAATTGTTACACAAACAAGTAATTTCCATTTTAACAACTCTCCTTTATTTGATAGCAAATGAACAAAACAAATCAAAGCATTGAAGAAAGTTCAGACAAGTTCCATTGTTAAATTTCTAATGAATGCCATCTACTTAGGTGTATATTCATTGGATATTTCAATATGGAAGAGGTGACAAGCGAAGTCATTGCATGACAGTTTGTTGAAGTGGCTATTATTTCTGGCCTGAGCGTCATGTTTCATTCAAGGCCCGCAGTATTAACACTCCCACTGTTTCAAATGGTACAAAGAGGCAATTGATCAGAGTAGTGGTTTGTTCAAAGCCATTTTGGGCTACTCCCTTGCTGATAAACACAGATGTCACATTATGAAGACTCAAGTACCATCCTGGTAGCCAAATTTGCTGTAGAAATGCCACGTAATAGGATTTGTTTACCTAGCAATCAGTTCAAACAAATCACAGGGCACATGCTATACAATGAAAGGTTTGAATTCCCTGCGTTATAAGCATTATTTGTATGGAACGATTTGCTGGGGCAACAAATCCTATTACGTGGTACTTCTACAGCAAATTCAGGTCCCACTGGAATGTTTTTGCTACCAATAAATACTCTCTCATAGAGTATTTGGTCTCATAATCCAAGAACGCAATGTATGTATGGATCGACTTAGACATTCCATTATCGTCAAGATTACCACTGGGCGTAACTGAAAGGGTTACCTATACAATTAGGACATTAGCGTTTGGTATTTCTTGAATGAAAATACTCCATACATCAGAGAGAGAGTAAACCCAGGTAGACTGTGTGAGTAAGTACTTTGATCCTGAACTAAACTCTCGGTGCAAAAAAACAGATTACCCTGATCTTCCAGTATTTTGAAAACAATGTGCTGAAATTTGATTCACCCAATCCCAAATGCCCTTGTTTTAAAAACCTCCTGGTTAAGTCTAGTGGGACAATGTGATTGTTTTGGTTGTCCTGGGTTACTGGACAACTGGGATTTTACCATCCTGTGTAACCCGTTTCTAAGTAGATTTAAGCTAAGTAAGTGTGTTCAAACTACATAATGAGGTACTTTTATGATAGCTAATTAATTTTTTTTAATATAACAGAATTCCCTTAAGACTTTGTTTCTTTAATACTGACCCTTACTACCAACAAAGCGGTGTCATTTGTGCGATGAGTCTTGCAGAAACATTAACCCTGTTCTTTAAATACCATGTTACCTAAATTTACAGCTTACACCAAGATATCTACTTTGCTGTTTTAATTATTATAACTGGCATTTATTAGTTTACTTTAACCTATGAAATGGATATCACAGTAGGAGTATATTTATATGACGTGTGTATTTGCACTCATTTTCCATGCAAATAGAGATGTACTGATGAGCATATAACATTGTACATAGTAACTACATGCAACACATACAGCTAAAAGCATTTTCAAAGCTTAATGTGTATATAGATGATTACATATTAAATGTTCACATCAAAAGAGAAAAGCCAAGTTAATTATTCTATATAGAAGAGCAATGCATTGCACATTTGAATATATGTATAGATGCCAATATGCATCATTTTACTGGATAATGATAGGTTAACAGGATGTGAGGTCAGATGTGTGCATAAGTTGATGAAACAATGTACGTGAATTACTGATTCCAAATTGCCCTGACATCACAGAAACACATCCACTGTAGTTGACTGCACATGGGAATGTATACCAGGGGAGTCTATTCTAATATTTGCTGCATATGCTGGGAAATAATTTTACTCTTTTGGGGAAGAATTTGTAAGATGTTTCAAAAAAAAAAAAATAAGTTTAAAAATAAATACAAAATCTTAAAATGAAACAAAAATATATTAATTTAATCCAATCCATTATGTTCACATAAAAATCTAGAAAAGGAAATGACCTAGAAATTGGGTTAAGTTGGGTTGTGTGCAGATTGATTGTTACTTATCGAATATTTTTTAGGAAAGACTTCAGTATAAGTTACACGACCCATTTGAACAGAATTTTTTTTAATTATATGTTCAGATGGTTGATTTCTGGATCAGCTAAGTGGCAGCCATACACAGCTGTTTGACCCCATACAAACTGTCTCTTTTATTTTTGGAACAATTTTAAGCAGTGGCGACACAATTTTGACAACTGGTATAAGTAGGGACATGCAAGAGCTATCATCTCTGCAAAAATCAGACAAATCCATTGCAGGAATCGTGCCATATAGGCCTACAAAGGTTATGATTTGTATGTTATAGCGCCTTCTATATGTCCATTCTCCATAGAAAGACGTGGAAAACTAGATTTTTAAGAAAAATCATATTTGCCCGCAATGAAATTTCGTAAAATTTACACAGAATGTAGTTAGTGGACTAAATATTACAATCAGTTGTCAAAAGTGTGTCGCCGACGATAATTTTTGTTTTATCCTAGTTTTGTCATAATAAATGAGACTTTCAAACAGCTGTGCATAGTACTTAAGTTGGGACAGAATTTGGGGATGGATTTTGTCTAAAGACAGTAGCACTAGGGCAGGGTTTCTGGAAGAATAGACACCCCTGATGCACGCACTCACTTTTAATGTCCATTAATTCAATCAAAACACAAATATCAACAAAACTCTAGGATGGATACCAAAGCTACAAATTTTAACACCAGTCAATATGCAAGAATTAGAGCTGGCACAAAATAGCATTACCGATATGTCCGAGATGTGAATCTGAGACCTTTACCAACTGATCTAAGCATTTGAAGGAATGGGGTTAATGATGGATTCTGTTGAATTCTATTCTTCAAGTTGACACATTAGCTCAGTTGTTACAGCCCAAGCCCAATTCC
>JAMKCH010013206.1:0-26444 GCA_023653785.1 Ophioderma brevispina
CCCAGCGTTTTATCATTAAGAGAACTGGCAGCTAGACAGTGTTGTAGACTGTTAGTCCGTGTGGATCCTAACTGCTCGATTATCACCTCTGTTTTTGCTGCTTCGTTTGGTACACAAACAAATGTGTATCTTGCCTGGTCACCTACGTATTAATCACCCCGAGCACTCAAAGCTGTCTTGCCTGATTGATCAAAAGGGGCTTATTTATGATCGGGCAACAATCTAGCCAATCAGAATTCAAGTACAATTGGGCGAAACTCGACTGTAGAGTTAAGAATGCTAAACTAGTTTAATAGCCCAAGTGAATATATTTTCTATGCTTGAACTTAGAATAGTGTTTTGCTTCATTCTTACCATTTAGCTTCAACATATCGGTACTAGTATTGAACCATGCTGCTTACTTTTAAGCCTTGCATTATACACTGTTATGTCAACTGAGTAAATTATCTATTACTCTACTATACCCAACAGGGAAAGTATTAAGTTATTTCAAAATTTTAAAATTACGAACGTCAAGCTACAAGTCGAGCTTGTAGGGACATCAACGTGGCTTGAACTTAAGATCCCTTGAACTGTTGAGTAAAAGATACGGAGCCATTTTCGAGAAAAAAGATGCACGTTTTCTGAACCAGAATATAATATGGTCCATAACCAGAGCTTGTTTCTAATCTTGAAACAAGCTCCTATGGAACATCACAATTATTATCATGGCTTGACCTAGCATGATTCGGTTTTATTCCGTTTATCCTTGGCCCACTACAACCTATCGGTACTTTGTACTGAGGCATTTAATATCGCTTATTGGTCCTCGCCTATTTGAAAAAAATAAATAGCTAAATGAATATGATCCACCTACTGTTGAGTTAGAATAAACTATATAAATAAGTTTGAAGTTGTAACTTTTATCCGTTTTTCTAAACCGTGATGAAATTTGAAAGTAAATTAGTGACATCACCATTCATGCCCTATGCGTGGGCATGTAAACTATCTTGCATGTCTCCATGTGACCAAAATAACGAGGCCCCCGATATCAATCAGACCTTCCACGAGGGAGAGACTATCCACAGGCATATCAGCCCGTGTGCCCATACTAAGCCGTTCCTCCCGTCGACCTGCACAGAATGGCTGCGTACCACAGAGAGATACCCGCTACACCCTGGGGGTAAATAGACAAATTTTTCAAGAAAGACGGGCCCCAGAACGGACCTGAATCTGTCCGAAATCAATTCTCGAGGGGGAGAAGAAAATGTTATTTATGCCAAAATCCAAAATACCTCCACCTCTTAATTAACACAAGCTTGTTTCTATCTCGAAACCCGCTCCGATGGGATCATGCTTTTGCATATGGATACCTCTGCATAATTAGTTTATTTTGGTTGTCTAGCTCTACTATATACATACACCTTGTAGAAAACTAAGTAAGCTCATGTTATCAACATCGTGCCGAGTCCATAAAGCCCCTTTGTTATCAATCCAAGACAAGACAGCTTTGATTGCTCGGGGGTTAATAAGTAGCGTGACCGGCAAGATACAACATTTGTATGTGTACCACACACAAAGCAGCAAAGGTGATAAGCGAGCAGTAATGTCCACAAGGACTAACAGTTTCTAAAATACACTGTCGAGCTGCAGTTCTCTTAATGTAAAAGCTGGGTAAGATTCGAAGTAAATTTCGATTTAAACCTAACAGTCGATATGGAAGTCAAGGCACAGGATTTTCCATGCACCTGGGCTAGCATACTTTTCCGGAAGGCAAGTTTACAAGCCGACCGCAAACACGAATTTTGGGTTTACATCATGACCGGAGGAGACAGTGTCACCCGTACCGAGGTTAGACACGAATTTTGGTCTATACTCTTTAAACAAAAATAATTAAGCATGGGTAGGGATGCTATCTCAACCTTAGCAGTGCAACTCATGAAGGATCCTGCTAGGAGTCCAGAAAAGATCGTCTTTGCTAGCTGCATGCTTGGCACACCATATTTCAGTAGAAATATGGCGAAACCCTTTGAGGGTTTTAGGTTTGCATATTTTCTTGGTTACTATGGAATATTTTATTGATTAGGTTTAAGTGGATGAAGCTACTATGTATGTTCCAAGTTCGGAACATTAAGGCAAGTTTGGCGATTTCCTCGGGGATATGTGTTTGTTAATTTTTCCATAATTTACGGTGTTAAACGTACAAGGCTTAGCTTAAGCAACGTACGTGTTTGAACAGTTATGCCAAGTTAAGGCATGATGATATAGGCTATACTTAAGGGACAGCTTTCAATGCGTGAACGGGATAATAAACTAATAGCCGTATAATAAGTACAGGAGGTTAGTATTACTAGGTATTCGAACGATGATCATAAATTCAGGCGAAGTTTAAGCATGATACCAGTTACATGATCCACGGGAGCAGTTTAAAGATGGAAACAAGCTTATGCAGATGTGAGTTCTAATAAAGATTTCGCGAGCACGATGTTCAAAACATGGCCTTATGTGTGCCGACTTAGCCAACTACATTAGTTATTGAAGCACAGGTACATGGCCATGATCATGAGAGCGGTTTCAATTTGGAAAGAAAATGCTTCTCGTGTGGATTGACTTAGCCTTAACGAATTTAGTTCACAAAACGTGAGCACGATGTTGATAAAATGAGCTACTTAAGTTTCTACAGGTTATGTTAATAGTAGAGCGAAGGATCAACCAAATAAACCTAATGCAGAGGATTTCATATGCAAAAGCATGAGCCATCGGAGAGCGGGTTTCGAGATAGAAACAAGCTTGGGTTAATTAAGAGGGGTTGATTATTTGATTTTGGCATAGAATAACATTTTCTTCTCCCTTCGAGATTTGATTTCAGATCAGATTCAGGTTCCTTCGGGGCCCGTCTTTCTGAAAAAAAAAGTTGATTCTTGCAAAACGTCGCTAGTTCATCTTCATCCAGCATTTCAAACTACAATGGCAAATAGTTATGATAATAAGGGAAAACTCGGCATTGTTGCTTCTAGAGAAACTTAGGTTCTCCACCCAAACTCACTGGTATCTTCAACAATAGACGAAACACGGACAAAAGCAGTGCCAGGGAGGCGCTGCGTGTAAATCGATATGATGAGCGAAGAGAGTCAGATAGGAGCGAGTGTTGTATAGTGCAAGTACTCACGTAGTACCATTCTTACAGTTCTTGTTATGCTTCGATTCTTAAAGGGAGACGCACATACACACTAAGATGAGAGAAATTGGTTTGGGAAAGGGTGGTGGAGTTATTCCCCACTTGAAAACCAAGACGGGCGCACACCACTAAATAAACGCTCATTGAAATACACGTAAAAGTACCACATCGACCGCCCTCTGATGGCACCCCGCGTTCGTGAAATATTTGAAGTTTTGATACCATCCCTATAGGAATACAACTGAAAGCAGTTCAAAGAATTAGCCCAATTTTTGAACAATTCTCGTGTAGATTTAAGAAAAGGGCATAATGAACAGCGCTGCCACCACTATTTTGAGGCCGACGTTGCACGCCTAATAGCCGCTTTCGACCAGGGCCGGAGGTCGAGGGCCTACTTTCTACCAGCATAGAATTTCAAAATTTTGTGAATATCTCAGCGATTGATCAAGCTATACTCTTTCACTTTTATTATTAAATACACCCTCACTGGAAAACCGGTCCCCAAAGGACTCATGCAAAAATATCTCACACGGTTTTGGGTTTTTTACCGGAAACTCACTACCATTACACCAAACGTGGACGTGATTTAGTGGTGGGCGCCTTTGCAACACACTTGAGGAATACTGTTTTTATTTTGTTCTTAATTTTACAAATAGGGACCTTTTTAAGAAAAAGTGTCCATTTTGCTTCCCCACGACACATTAAACGCGGAGTTATGGCTCTCAAGTGAATTGATATAATCTAAAATACCCCATTTTGTGAATGTTGGCATCTTTTACGCGTTACTCAAAGAAATACAACGTTAGAAACGTTTTTTGTGGAACCAAGTATGATTGGTGAGATTCAAACACCTTGACTTGTTTCAAGTATGTAATGTAAATGATATATGAACACGTCACATAATGAATGGATATGCTTATTTTAACGGACAACCCCCCCCGAATCGGCTGTCTTACTTAGCGCATGTAGGACAGGATTGCCGTGCAAAATAATAAGGGTGGTAGGTGTGGGAAATAGTACTTTTCGCATCTTTGATGTGTACTTTTTCTAATTTATTCTTCTTAACATAGTTTTATATAAAGTCAATAACACATACAATGTTATTTTCTTCGATAAAATACCTCTAGGGATAGTGTGAGAGTGAATTACAATGTTAAACTCGATCGACGCACGCTTTTTTGTCAAAAAATGAAGGGAAACCCGGTTTTTTGGACATCCCGCTTCCCTTTAAAACGAGAAAAATGCGACCAATGGACTAGATTAATTAGATATCATGAGTATGTTTAGTCATAAACATCACACGCCATATATTGATTTTCAATGTAACAGTTTGAGTTCGCGATGGTGTCAACAATCCGTATCTCAACAAGGTTGAGACAAAATTGCGTCCATAGCGAAAATCACGGCATAAATCGAACAACATTTTCATGAGCACTGTTCGAGCAGTTTTTTTGTTAAATCGTTAAACAATGGATTTGTTTAAGGCGATTTGGTCAAATATAGATGTCTAATGTAAAAAATCTCACAAAATTTAAGAAATCGGAGGTCTTTCCAGACTCGAAAAATTCGCAATGTAATAGTTGTACAATTGACTGTCCCGAATAGCGCTTCAAGGGCGCACACCACCAAAAACGCTCATTGAAATACCGTAAAAGTACCTGATCGCGCTCTCTAATTTGCACCCAGCGTGACAATATTTTGAATGTTTTGAGAACATGTGCTATAGAATAAACTGTGAAACTTTCAAGAATTAGCAATTGTTGATACAATTCTAGTGTAGATTTAAGAAAAGGGCATATGAACAGCGCCACCACTATATTGAGCCGACGTGCACGCTTCATAGCCGCTTTCGACCAGGCGGAAGTCGAGGGCCCTACTTTATACACAGAATCGAATTTCAAAATTTTGTGTAATCTCAGCGATGATCAAGCTATACTCTTCACTTTTTATAACTATTAGTACAACCCTCACTGGAAAACGGTCCCCAAAGGACTGCAAATATCTCACACGTTTGGTTTTACCTGGAACTCACTACCATACACCAAACGTGGAGTGATTTAGTGTTGTGCGACCCGAACATCCCTCTAGGCCCGAAAATATGAATGAAACACAAGGCAGCCTACTGGCTTTAACAGTTTTACAGTTGCATCCACATTTTCTTGAAATGATACTTAATGCAGAGACCCACGGGTCCTTTGCGATGGCCTTGATCCAAATGAATGCATAAGGATTTAAATGGTCATTATGCTTGGCCTTAATGACGTAAGACCGTTCCATCCGTAAACGCGACACCTGCCCAAAGGATTGAGCTTTCCAATGAAGGAATTCCATCCAATATAATATTGACTTAAGTGGGGTCCGGACAAGCTACTGATGAGGGCTTTCGTACCCAGTTGTACAAGGTCCAGAAACATGGTCTAGCACGCGTCTAACATAATTTAGTATCCGCATCCAGTGCATACTTACATACGTGTAGGACATAATATGTACCGTTTTGTCGTCTCAGCAACTCACATGATATTACATACACATACCACTTAAGGTGTGAGGTGGGATCTAATTAGGTAAGCCTTTACACCTACGGGGACTTGGTGCATATTCATATGCAAGTGTTTCATTTTGGGTCTCAAATGACACAAATGGCCACGCAAAATCGTTCAATTTAAGTGTTATGAACACTTAACTACACGGAATTTTGTCTTGATTATTAACATAACGTATTGAGATTTTAAAGTACTTCAATATGATGCCTTAAACCAATTAGCTTTGATTACGACATCAAGTCTATGTTAGATTTTACACCAACACGAAAACCACGAAAAAAGTCAACGTGTCTTGCACGCAAGTAAATGGTTCTGTCGTGTGGGCACTACTTAGATTCGGATTGACTAAAGGGATGTATTTCTAACGTCTCATGATAACTATCAACTTCATCCAGATAGTGTAGTTACAAATGTTGTGCGTTAACGATTCCTGGGATAGGCGTCCTGCTACCCCCTCCTTATTGCCTACAATACAATCGTTGTGACTCAATAATGTCGAAAACGCTCTGGAAAAGCCTGATTGAGGTCCAAAATACCTGAATTCATATAAAACCATGTATTATGTGCGGAATGTCAACTAACAGATCTAAGTTGGTCTAATATGCGTGAAGGTGTTTGGGACGTTAAAAAATACGAATTAAAAGCGACGAATTTTAAGTTTTGAAAACGCGTGGTCTCTTGAAGTTATAGAAATCCCACAAAATTTTAAGCATCCCAAATCATTAATTGAAAGTGTGTGCTACAAAAAAGTATGTGTTACATGTCACCCTATTCTTTTAGAAAGCGAAGACCACGGGAAATTTATAACCTTACATTTACGGAATTGAATTCTCATATTCTATAACACGGGCCTGATTTCCACCGATTTGAACTGCAGCCATGTGCAGGGCAGATGGACAATAGCAAGGGTCGGTGGCCTATTGTATTTGTGAAAGCCCATGTAAAATGAATGACCCTGTCCAACAATTTTTGAGTGTTGAACAATAGTATGGGTGACCCTGAGACTATAACTGTCAACCATATCACATTCGAATGAAACTATACCTTGACAATATGCATTGAAGTGACATAATAAAAACATTAATACGTAATTATTACTAGTAGTCTCCAAATTCACGTGGTTTTGTCGTCCTTTATCAACCTTCAATCTTAATATGTTGACAATCATTGAAGCAGTATAATAAATGGATATATGCATAAAATAAAGTTAAATGTGAAATCACACCCTGCAATGGATTTATTTACATACAATTAACCATTTTAACAGTATAATTATTAATAGATAATTAAAATTTCCCAGAACTGGCGCATTCATGCCAATAAACGATTGTTTTGAGTATGAATGGCCAAAGCGCGATAGCAAAGGACTTACTCCGTCCACTACTTGTGGTCCAGCCTACATCTTTTCGGAGGGGCCTAGGGCATGCCACCTACAGCAACAGTGAATTTCAAATCAGCATAAACATCCGGCGTAACCCGAGGCTATCTTTTTCAAGCCTTTAACGGTCTAAGTATTACAAACGAACACATTGTGCGGCTCGATTGCGTGCGTGCGTCTATAGGCGCTCGTCTTGTAATCCATACCCGTGGGTTTTCGATTCTTTCTCTATTTATGCTTTTATAGTCCACATACAACGGTAAAGAATAGGCACTCGCCTCAGTGAGTCTTTCACGCAACATGTGTTTCACGCCTTTATTCCCGGTGTCGTCTATGAAAGCCCTGACTATTTGCTCCCTCGGACTGTTTTCCTCCTTTTACACCTGTACCAGCTCATCCATGCTTTAACAACTTTATCATAGCATTTATTTACGAGGTATAGAAAACCGGTTTAGAATGCGTGATGCATTGGCGACGCCCCTGCCCCAGCTTGCTGTTCAGGAATGTGACCGATATCGATAGAGTGTACTTTTAACTTATAACTTACTTATATCGGTTACATTTTCCTGAATTCTGTGGTGTGAAGGGGTGGGGGTTAATGTAACGAGTCAAGAGGAGGTCATATGTGGGTCACTGGAAAAACTTCATGACCAACCATAATCAGAACGCCTACATCGGTTTGTGGTTTGTGTCGTTAATTTGGGGGGGTTATTGTTTGATTAATGTTAAGGACTTTTATTTGTCCTCCAGATCACCCAAAACATGTCTAAGAATACAATACATGCACCTGTGCATTTGGTTCACTGTTAAAATCCGATATTTCCTGAAGGTGCTTCTTTTTATTCTCTGCAGCCCTGGGATTGTTCAGGAGGACAGTCTTGACCTCCCGTGAAAGCGCCTATACCGTCCCAATTGCGAGCTCGTTGATCTATGCAGTGCTTTTTCTAAGGGACGGCTTAGAACTGACCCACCGGTTGCTTGTCTTGTTCCGCGCGTTTGTTTGCGGTTTTTCTTTTGTGTCTATAACAATGAAATACGATTCAGCCGCCATGTATCGCCGGCCAATAGCGGGTGAGTTTGAAACCAACCCTAATACTTAACAGTAAGCCAAAAAATTGTTTTTATTGGTTAACCCACCCGACCCGAATAATTTTGAAATCAAGCCCTGTACAAGAGTATACCTACCCTAATTTTTTTTGTTATTTTCCAAAATCTTATTTTTCATTTGTTTTTACCACTGCTTTTTACCGATTTTCTCATATTTTTTGGGTACTTGTTTAACTTGGCCACTTCTCTTTAGATTTTCATAATAAGAGTCAAGTATCAATATTAATAACATTACATATACTATGTGTGATATTTGATGTAGTAATCATTGTTTAAAAAAACCACCCGCCTACCCTTGTTTCTTGTTCCTCCATACACCTTTTTTGTGGCCTAAGCACCAGGGAAATTGAGCTACTATGAAACTCACGGTACTAATTTTTGGGCGATCGATGTGCATGTACGCTCGTATATTAGCCTCGGAGCTAGCAGACATTTGTAACACATCTCGCGTACAAAAGGTTTCAGTGATTAAATGTGTAGACCGCCTGTCAGCCTCCTGAAGCTGATTCTTAAGTGCCGTAAATGTGATCTGGACAAAGATTCCACAGGGGTCAATTTTTTTTAAAAATTGATCCAATCATGTTGAAAACGACCCACGTTATTGTCTAACCATAAGGATTCAAAACACCATACAGTTTGTCCTATCCGACTACTTAAAGTCTGGGAGTTACAGGTTAGCGCGGGCATCCCGCAGTATCTTACTAACTCGAGGTTCATAAAGCGATCGCCCATCAATATGGGGCCAAAATTTTCCGCAATATCCCTTTTAAACAAATGACCGCAAAAAAATTACTGGGATGACCGCGATTTTAAGTTTATGTTTTATCTTGGTGAATGACCTTCACCCAACCCCATCTGTAAAATTTCGCTTCGATATTTCAACCCGTTTTGATGTGAGAGCTAAAAACGTGATTTGGTAATCCCCATAGAGTACTCTGTATTAAAATTAATATTGGTGGAGCTCATAACATAACATCCAAACCAAAGAACCTTTAGCCCTAAGATATCACAGGGTAAATGAAAAAATAGTAGCTTTTTTCTGATACCAATATTTTGACCACTCCTGGTAAAATCTGGGGTTCTGGGGACGAGGCTATTAGCGATCGAAACATGGCCTTTAGAAGTTGAAAAAACTCTTCAAATAGTAAATAAGCGTATTGTTGGTTGAATACTCCAAAATAAATACTCCAAACATTAAAGGTTTGCGTCGGCGATCATAATCAAAGTCGCAATGAAGCTGTAAACAACGTCCCCTGGAATGTAAAAGCGTAAGGTGATACTCAAAAAATTTTATTAAAGCATAAGTGGACCAGAATGCAGAACGAAAGTAGTGGTTCGAAGGCGATCAGATACCGCCCTAGTTCTAACCATAAATTTGGAGAGCGAGGTGGCCAAGCGGTGTAAGGCGCTGAATTGTCGGCAGAGTATAAGATCAAAAACTGACACAGATGTTCCCTAGGCTATGCCTCGTCCAGCGGCATTACGCCAAAAAGCGCTTGCACTCCGACGGGAAGGGTACAAACAAGCCAAAGTCACTAATTCCCTCATGATATCGCATATTACGGTCTGTAAAATCCTCAGACGTCCTCAGAAAATCTTCAGGACGACCACGATTGACTACCAGATGATCACCGACTGCTTAATCTGTGCCGTAGAGCCCGGAAAATGCCAACGAGCCGTCTTCGTCGTTTGTGGAGAAGACACTATGGAATCAACGTTTCCCGCTCAACTGTAAATCAGAGATTGCTTCAACATGGTTAAAGAGCAAGACGAATGACCAAATGTCCACACCCACACCACAGAGTTGATCGACTTCGCTGGGCTAGGGAGCACAGAAGACTACAGCCCGGACACTGACGTAATGTTGTGTTTATGGACGAGAGCCGCTACATCCTTGACCATCAAGATGGAAGATAAAGGGTTCGTCAAGTACGTGGTGAGAACCTCCGAGATGACTGTATTAAGGAATCGACTCAAGATGGTGGCGGCTCAGTCATGGTATGGGTCGGTGTAAAGAATCTGAGAGTCCCTCGTAACACCGTGTCCTATCTGCCAGACTTACACGGAATAAAGCGTGACCTCGAAGATGAGGCATCGGAAACTTATGAAGCGTGCAGTTGAAACGTATAGGCAGGGAACGCTCAGTCACAGGGACACGGTATTTCATGACACCGGTATTCATTATGGAGGAAAAAACGCCACTGATGAACTCCGTCGTGTACCTGGACATTCTGGAAAATTACTGTCTGCCGCATGCAAGAAGGGTTTATGCAAACAATTTTCGGCTGGAAGACGACAACGCCATGCCGCACAGGGCCGCTGTAGTGAGACAATTTCTTGAGGTAGAGGGGGTGGAGCAGATACCATGGCCTGCTTGCTCCCCTGATTTGACCCATATAGAGCACGCCTAGGATGCCTTAGGTCGAGCCACCAATGACAGGGACAATCTTCCTCAAACTCTACAGGAGTTAGCTCAGGCTCTGACCGATGAGTGGGACGCCCTGCCCATTGACATCATAAACAACCTTGTAGACAGGGGTGGCCATACTCGATATTAGTTAGTGACTGATTGACATTTGAAACAGTACTATTGAACATTTCGATACATACAAATCAACCAAAAATGTGTTAACTATAAAACTAACTGATGTGAAAAAATTGTAACAAAATCCTTAAATCTGCTGTTCAAATACCCCCTTTTCCTTTCAGGCTAAGGCCACAGTTCGTAAAGGGTTAATTGTGGACTATTAAGTTCATGGTGATCTGTTCGGAAGAAACTGATCAATCAAGTAGTGTGGCGATATTCAACCTAGATATCATAAATAACTCACACTGTAAGAATCATTCCATATAAAGTGGTAACAAATATTTTATTCCAAATTTATGAGCAACAGTGTACGTGGGTTCTGAAACTTTCTGGACAACCTATAGGGCTGTGAAACATACAAGAAATTAAAAATCTAAATTAGATTTTGGTAATGATCTAAAATGTATCCCAGTGGAACTGCCCCGCTATTGCCTTTTAGTCCAAACAAACTATTTGTTACAGAAAATGGTCTGATTCATAATTGGACTCTGCTAGGGGTGTATTTGAACACTTGTTTTGCACCGAGATAAGAATATAGTAAAGAGGTGGGCTCATCCTGCACTACACAACATTTCAGTATGACAATGCTGTGTTTGCATGTGTCGGGACAACATTCACCTCGGGTTTAGTAAAGTCGTGAAAGATATAAAGGCGTGAATCTTGAAATCAAGATTACAGAGGTTGACCAGTTATTAGTAATAGATGAACACTAAATGAGACAAGCTCCCAAGTAGGTCTATGATCCTGTGAGCAGTCTTACCCTGAATGGTTTTCGCACATAATATGTTACAGCAGTGCAAGACCTACCTTAGCCTTGACCTTGTACTCTAGACAACGGGTCTACAAGGTGGGAACAGAAGGGTTATTTCTCCGAAGGGTTTTTTATCCGAACACATTATTCTATGGAAGTCCATATAGGGTTTTCTTCCGAAGTGTTATATGTCCGAAAAGTTTTTACTCCGAAGGGTCGTTTGTCCGAAAATAGTGTTAATTTTTCCGAAAGATCATTACTCCGCACGGTTAATTTTTCCGAAGGTTTATTCTTTCGAAAGGGTTTTCTTCCGAAGGGGCATTGGTCCGAAAACAAAAAAGGGGTCGTTAGTCCGAAACATAAATTGAGTTCTTTCTTCCGAAGGGGCGTTTCTCAGTGGGACCACTTGCTGGATTTCATTCGGGAACTCCATTTGGGATTTGATTTGTATAACAGATATTGATTAAAACCTGAATGCCACTTTCTCCATGGTTCATTTCAAATGGGCAAATGAACCATGAAAGCTTGCACTGCCCATCCGGTGTGTGTTTCGTGTAGTGTGTTTGAATGTTGCAATATGGCGCTGTTTAAGCTGCTGCCTCCAAGTTGCACTGTTTGTGTCTAGTAATTATTAAGTTGTAAAGTCTCTAGCAATTTGGCCTAAAGGCACGATTGAGATTAAAATACACCTGGATTATTAATTATTATTATTATTATAACAATATATGAGGGTTTTAAATCCACAGGGATTTTTAGCCCAAAGGGGGCGTTTGTCGAAAATTCGGACAAACGCCCATTCGGACTTAAAACCTTGGAGTAAAAAAACAATAGGAGTAATAGCCTTTCGGAATAAAGAACCTTCGCACCTTCGAACTACCAAAACATTCAAAATGTGAAATCAAAAAGGCCTGATACTTATACATTTCGCACCTCGTTTGTATCATGGACAGAGTAGGCTAATTATGCCCAAAATAAACACCAATTTAGAAACTAATGTAAAAAAGAAACCCTCCAAAAAACAGCCGTGGTGATGGATGCATTTCATAGCTGTGTGTGCTCCAAAAACAAATAAATACACAAAAATAATTAGGTCGTAAAACCTGGATCCTGATGAAAACATTGTTAGAGAGAATGCGGTTTTGAGCGAGAATCCAAATCCTTAATAAGAAGTTCATCGATAATGATACGTGTTTTGTCCTTCCGAGAAAAAAAAAAACTTTCCGTCGATAAACTTGGTTCTAGCTATAAAAGCGTTTTTATTAAAACCACAGAATCTCGGTGCTACTTGGTATATCAGCGAGACGTTTTTCGACCGGACCAACGCACAAGTTTTCAACATGAGAAACAAACCTGGTTTATCGATTTAAAAGCAGGTTTTAACAGAAAAAATGAATTCTTAGTTTCAAAAAGCTCTCTTAGTGATTTGACCTAAAGGCCATAATGAAATTCTTGTTAAAGACCTTGCTGATATCTTCCATAAAAATAACATGAGTCGCTGGCGTAAAAAAATCAACCAATGGCCTTATGTGGGAATAAAAGAGAGGACTCTCCAAACTGCAAATGGTGCGCCCATCTATCTGTCATTGGCATTTTGGCCAGACTCCCTCATATAATGGGCTGTAGGGGGTTGCCCACTCCTCCCGCACAGGATCTGTTTGCATTCCCAGCATATGCCGGTACCATTATATTCCTGGGTGGAGAGAGGCAAAGGAGGTAAAGGCCTGGCCTAAGTGCAAAACACTTGGCCGCAGCGGGGCTCGAACCCACAACCTTACGATTACGAGGCGAACCCCACACCCTTAAGAGAGAGCGGTGGATTTGCCTCATTGTCAGAGTCTGCTTTATCCAACAATGTCAAATTTACTCGATTGGATTATTCTTCTTTGAAGGTGTTGAACTGAAATTGCCAATTAACAGCTCAATGCTGTGTGTCTTTTGCTTTACCATGGACCTAATAGAGAAGAGGACCCACAACACACGAGTTACAAGACCCCATCACGTTGCGCCATTTTGTTATTAAATCCCATTTACCGGCTTTAAGATAATGCGAATAATTCACCCTCTGCAGGAAGGAGGGTGGATGGCCTTCGCCTTGAATTTGCTGATTTGAACATCCAATTCCTAGAAATTTGGTACCTACAGGATAGCTTAGAATTTATTAACTTTACTCTCATGGTATTAAATATGTATAAAAACACGATGACGTCCACTATGAGTCATCGGTAATAAAAATTTAAAATACTGCATATAGGAAGAAATATTGATATTTTGCAAATTTACTGGATCAAAATTAATATGGTAACATTAAAACTTTTCCATCATGTAGAGTATTATGACGTCATTATGAACATGTTAGTATGTTGGTTCTCATTTTAGTTCAAAGGAAATAGGTGGACCATACCTATCCACTTGCAACTAACATCAAAATGTTGTGATATTCCTGTGTCGTACGGGGGGTGTTGGTATTCCCTCCTGAAAGCGGGGGGGGGCAGTGGCGTAAATTTCTTTTTGGGACATTGGGGGGATGGGTGATGAAAATTTAGGAATGAAATGGGGTTTGCTGAAAGATCCATACGCGCTAAAAAATTTTGCCATTAGAAGCTAAAATCATTAATATCATTGTAATTTGAACAAAATGCGCACAAAGCGCGCGGAAATTTACATTTTAAACTATTATGGTAAAATATGAGGTAATTTTGGGTCAAAACCACGTGAATGGGTATCAACATGGGGGATGATCGTAGTGACCATCCCCCCTCCTCAAAATCTTGGGGGGAGTGGATATATCCCATTCCCCCCGGTTACGCCTGGGGGGGTGATTGCCCCACCCTTTCCCATCACTTGGGATCACCCTTTACCTTTCCTATACCCCGGTAGGGTTTTTAATGGGGGTGGGGAATGAAAAGAGCATAAAATGTCAAGTGGGTAAGTTCATTAACTCCTTGACACCGGGTTTTGGTGGTCGAAAGAATAGAAGGAGCGGTAACAACCCCCCCCCCCCCCCCCCCGTTCGGAAGACGAGGGTTAATTAATTGATAATTATACATTTAATTATGTATAAATATGACTATCACATTCATATTCAGATGAAACTGACATTGGAATCAGTTCGACATGGTATCGACTATCAAACAGAAACAGCGGTAAACAATTAAACAAACCGGAAGTTAAAAATTACCCGTGTTGGACGCGCTTGGGCGCCAGTTCAGGGGTTAACATTGTTACACGGTACATAACTTTCATAACACGTTTTTCAAGAGTCGGAAGTGATTCGAATATTTCATATTATTTCACAAGATTTTTAACAATTGACGGCGCACAAAATCACCCAAAATAAAGCTTATTTTCTACAGTCGAGCCTCCACAAAGGAATGACGGATTGTGATGCGGATTTCTGAACAAAATTCTCCTCTCTTGGGTGACAAGCAAAACTTGCCAAAAAAGATGGAATTGCATGTACTGTGCATTTCAAAAACCCATACAGTCAGGGGTCACAACATCCGGTCAAATTACAAAGGTTGGGGACAGTTTTTCCACATAGTCACAGCTTCTTATTTTGTAGTTCACCTCCAGGTTCCTGATCGCGGCAAAGAGATATAAGTCAAAAACGGTCTCGCGGGTATGCACATGAATACACATACGAGTGCCGAGCTTTTGTCGAGATGAATGGTAAGCGAATTAGGTAATTGGTGTTTTTCGCGTTGGTTGTCCTCCTTTCTATTATGTCCATGCTATACAGACTGCACCCTACCAAGATGAATAAACTAACCTGTTCAACTTTTTAAGTGAATTTACGGATGTACTCTCTTCTTATGCTGACGCAACATTGAGGTTGTAGTTTTCGGAGATTTTAATCTCCATTATGATGACAGTACTGACAACAAACGTCAAGCGCACAATTGTGTAATGTCGAGTTTGGGCTCTCACCAACTTATGGATTGGGTAGTGGTACGAAATGACAAAAAGGTTCATTACATTCGAAGATGTGTGTGAATACCCCGGGTTATCGGCAGGGTGGTGGATTTAATTTTTTGCTGTAGGCGTCGGGCCAGGAACTAGGAACCTACTGGCCTGCCGGTGAACTAACTGGCCCAACCATTTTCCACGCTATGGTCACAATTTATTGCTTATGCAAAAACCTTTGATAATTGGCCTAAATGTCAATTAAAATAATAGGCCTATATTTGAGCCCTCAGCGGGCCTGAGGACCACTCAACTTAGGGTTGGGGTGTGCGGCGCAAAGCGCCAAATTTGGGGCTTGTGACAATGATTTTTGAAGAAAATTTTGAACTGATTTTTTTTCAATATATGGAACTTGTGAACGTATTTAGGTTGTGGAGATGATGAACTAGCAAAAAATTTCCCCATGGAGCTAAAATCCACAAGTTTGTGGCAAAGTAAGCAGGTAGGGGAGTCTAGAAGAACTGCAAAAGAGGCGGGAACTGGGAGTCCTTAACGACGCACACACCCCCCCCCAGTGCCCACCCAGGTCAGATAGTGACCGAAGCCCCTCCTCCCGAGGCTACCTTTTTTCCGTATTTGTCTTTTTGCATTATACGTTCACTCAATTTTTTTCCATCACATGGAGTGTACAGGGCAAAAAATTATAATGATAAATGAATTGCGGAAACAAATTACTCTTCATATCCTACAAAAAATATACTGCTCGTCTTGTTTGGGAGATAGATGGAGATAACCTCGGGTCCGTTTCGTTTTTCATACTAACTATTTGCTCTTTTTATTACGAGAACGTCTTCTAATTTTTTTCTTGTAGGGCCTGGGCCACTGCAATTGTTAAGCAATGCTTATTCTGTCGAATTTTGCAGTTAAAATGCCGCGAACCAGCGTGATATGTGTGATGTTATGAAATTATGTCGTAACGTGAGATCATACTTTCGTAAACCAGAACGCATGACGTAGCCTAGGGAAACCTACTGGCCCTCGCTATATGTACACAAAACACGTGATTGCAAAGGGACTTAAGCACCCGTATGTGTAGAGAAGTTGTGCCATGGAGGACTGGAGTCAGCACGAATTAGTGGACTGATGATCTTTAAAAAAGCCCGGAAAAAAAGCAAAAATGCAATGAAAATATTAAATTAAAATGTAAAGCATTTTTGAGTATAAATCACATGGAGGTAAAACTGTAATTTATTACAAGACCTACCAAAACCTACATTTCTGAAATTCAACTGGCCGACGGGCCAGCTCTGTTGAATTCTGCCTGGCCCGACATGAATTTTCACTGGCCACGGGCCAGTGCTAAATCGAGCCCCTAGTTTCGGATCACTTCGCGGTATAGGTCGTGTTTCAATCTCCATGCCTACTCCTGCTCGACGCCATGTGACATCGCGCAATCTTCGGGCTGTACATATTTTGATACCTGAGGGCAGATGTGGCAACGATGACCCACAGCTTTAAAAACGTTCTACAAAGTAGCTCTTAATGTGTCTATGATCTTTGAAGGAAGTCAAAATACTTCTTCTTACCAACTAACATTCCCCCAAATGAGCTTCCCACAACGGTTCTGTCATTTTTTCTGACAACAATTAATTAAATTAAGAGATTAACTTGATTCTCGCCAGTCTGAACCGCCATCAGTTGCTGCGTACAAGGGTCCGTCTTCGATTTTTCATTTTGTCCTGTCTCTGCAAGACAAATATGTGATTTGATCAACAAGATGCCCACAAAGGGTTGTATATTGGACAGTTTCCAATGAATTTGTAAAAATTGTTCTGCTGACCTGGTTCATTTGATTACCCACATTGTTAATGAATCCCTCAGTATGTATTGTTCCTGATCAATTTAAAACAAGCCGTGTCGTCCATATCCTCAAGAAACATGGATTGCTCGCAATTGCCTCAAGAATTTTAGGCCAATTTCGAACCTCCATTTGTTCAAAACTTCTTGAAAAAGGTTGTTCGTAATCAGTTCAGAATTTGTATCTTGTGATAACACCGGCTGGAAATCATCATCTGCGTATAAGAAGGGCCATAGCGTGGAAACAGCAGTGCGAGTGTTTGGATGGTGTGTGACCAATGTGTTTCACTTATGGGAGCTTCTAGACCTCAGCGCTGCGTTTGATACCCTGGACCATTCCATTCTTCTCAAGCGGTTGACGATAACATTCTGTGTCAGAGGATAACGCCGTCTAACTGAGTTTATTTCCTTTTTTTTGTATTTTTGTATCTCAGCGGTTTCAATCAGTCATCGTAAATGGATGTGTTTCAGAGCAGGGAAAGCACTACACTTAGAGGCTTTAGGGTGAACAAAGGTGCAGTAAGGGACTTCCTGAGGAGTCGTAAAAAGGCGTCGTTCTTCACTGGTTGTGTTAGTAGAATTTGAGTTGTCGCTGGTCGGAACAATTTTTACTTTTGGATGCCTTATTACGTCGTTTAGCCAATTGCTCTTTTCACCATGTACGCTTGACGACCAGGTCCGACAGATAGACTGATATCTGAAACTTCGTTTTCATGACTCATAGTACGACTTTGTTTTGAGCTGAAGTCACACCAGACCAATTGTTTTTCAAATGTGTTTCTGCAAGACATCTGTACTATGCGTAGCTCTTTGATATGAGCTACAGTTGAGCCAAGTGGTCTGTTCAATGAGACATGTTAATTTGAAGCTTCGCAGACTTACACATTATCGTAAATGGAAGATGAATGGACGTACTAAGTCGCTATGATGCCGTGCTTGGAGTTACACAGCATTCACTGTCAGTTATCAACTAGATGGGAGTATCTGCACCGATGAGGGTGTCATAGCCCATCACGAACGTGTCATCAAAGTCGACGAGAGTGGTCATCGTTACTTAACGAATCATACAGATTAATAGTACCTCGGTTATGTAGACGGACGGAATCTCGTTTAATGGAGATAAATCGTTACGTAGTATATCTCCTCATGTGTGAGGCTCGTGATCATATCATAATCAGTGAAGAGTGTTGTCCGCTCATCGAATTTTCATATCCATGCATGTTTTGTGACGCTCGATCAGTTTATCATTGGGCTGTATCCGTCCTGTAAGTATGTCGATGAAATATAGTTACGAGCTGCTTCATTGCCGCCTCCGTTACATTGTTCTTGGATGATAAAGATCGATTTCGCCTTCCGTATGCCTGTAGATGTTTGATGAGCAATCTGCTCTTAGTCTCATTTCGAACTGTCGTATCTATGCATGCTTGTTGGACTCAAACTCAAGTCTTCGCACTGGTTTCTAAATCAAGCTGATCTGCAAAATCATAGTGCTCAACGCACGACTCCTTATCGTTTCAAATAGAGTTCCCAAGAAGACATGTGTGAATCGCATGAGAATCATACTTTTATCGTCTAGACCACAGAATTCTAGAAGTTCAAGCTTCATAGCGCATTGGAGCTTGCTACCCTCGCCTTGAATTCCTGAATCAAGTTCCACATTCACTAGATGTGGCCTGCCCGTTGGTATTTGCGCTTCATTCGAACTGTCATTTGAACCAGGTACTAATCATTGCGCCATGCATATCCTTTTGGCATTCCGTCGTTTCGACCATTTTGTGTATCATGAGTCTAACCACTTTCCCCGATGCACGTACCTGTCGCTTATGTAGGGACCTCTATACTTCACGACTGAATAAAGCTCTGCAATACACTAAATCCCGCCTGTCGTAGCTGTTAGCGATATCTATAGCGACAGACCGCGTAAACGCATCGTTTTGCTGCCCCGGTCGTTTGGAATTCTCTTCCAAACCCACCCTTCGCAATTCCACACGTGTTTTCACTGTTAATGTGACGTCTCTGAGTCTTCGGAAGATTTTGCGACTTATAAGAAACCCAATTATTTTATTCACGCTCACCCCCCTAGTCGTGTATAATTGACAACCTCAACTTAAATTTTCCGGTTTGAACAGAAAATTCATAAACCCCCCCCACACTGAAAAAAATAATTTACCTTGATTCTGCGCATGACTTGCCAGAACAGGGTTCCGGGTTATGACACAAAGTTATCTGTTTGAATTTATTTTCTGAGAAGTAGGGGTCTCCGACGAGCTTTATATTTTATCATTCCTTTGACTATAAAAAAAAAAAATCAATAATATAAGTACATTAAATCTGTCCGCAAAAATTCAGTTATTTGTATTACTCAATTTACTCGAACTATGACCGTGACTGGTCCTTTTAAATTTCTTGAGGTCATCTATGGCTTGTGCAATAATTCTTTAAGGGATTGGCTCTCTTTTCACTATTTGAATGTTTCTATAAGCTAGATTTTAATGTTTTACATGTTTGTATTTTTTAACTGTTTGTAACATTTCTGACTGTTTGCTGATAGCTGGTTCAAGTTTTGTGGCCTGTTTCAGCTCTACTGTTGGCGTTATATGTTTTACGTTTCAGTATTGTATGTACTATGAATTATGAAAAAAGATTTGGAAATGATGCATGAAAAAACACTCTCGAGTATAATACCACCGTGGTTTGGGGTGAAATTGCAGAAACAGTAAAAGTAGGTCGACTATCCCACTATAAATTTTAGCCGCTCATATTGGAACCTAGTTTATTAAAGTGAACTGTCTGTAGGGAAAATCATTTTCAATAGAGTGAGTTTTTTCTGAATGAAATTTTTCTATTTCGCAAACATGCCTTTTTCCATAGGAAAGGTAGTTTTTACGGGCACAGTAATCACAAATACTCTTTCATTAGAAATGTCTCACCTTTATTAGATTCCTAATACACTCAAAACACCAACAAACAATGTTTATACCCTACCTTGTACATTACAGCTTTGATCCAGGGCCGCCAACACTGTCAAAATGTCAAATACTAGAAGGGTCTCAAAAAACAACAAAACAAAGGTCTAAAGAAACTAAGAGATCTAATAATAAAACAAGCAAAGGTCTCACAAACAGGCAAAGTTCTAAAAAACGGGGGAAGGTCTCAAACTTACAAAGGTCTCAAAATACACAAAGGTCTGAAAAGCTGGTAACGGTCTCAAAGTACACAAAGGTCGCAAACACACACAGTTCGCACATCAAACAAAGGTCTCAAAACCGAACCACAGTCTCAAAAACAAACAAAGGTATCACATCAAAAGGTCTCGAAAACAAGATCTCATATAAACGCAAACAGGTCTCAAAAACCTAAGGTCTCAAAACACTTAAAGGTTCAAAAAATCGTAGCAAAAGGTCTAAAACACCACAGGAAAAGTCTCAAAACGCACAAAATCTCAACATCAACCAAATTTCAAAAGCAAACGGAGCTCAAAAACACAAAGTCTCCCAAACACCGACAGGTCTCAATATCAAACAAAGGATCTTCAAAAACACGCCGTAAAGGTCTCAAACACAGAAAGGTCTCAACATCCAAAACACAGGGTGTCCACTTAGATATATATAAACATGTTTCAAAACACGCAAAAGTCTCAAAAATGAACAAATCTGTCTCAAAAGAAACAGCTAAAAATTCAAAAGTTTCACAAGGGCCTGCAGCTGAAAAACAAGTAAGGTCTCAGCTCTCGTTACAGGTTTGTGCACGTTATGTAATCTTCAGATGATGAGAATGAATTTTAAACAAAATGGAGAATTTGGACGGTTCCGGGATGGTTACCAGACTATTGTGTGTGGTTTCTGGTATTTTTTGGTTGCCTTGTGTGTCATTGTATTGAACATTGCCTGACCCACAAAACGGCTATTGATTCAAAATGGTAAAATCATGATTCTAACACAAAGGCGGATAATTGGATGGTACATTACGGTCGGGCGGTAAGTACGTAATCCTGTTTCTAACAATTGAAACAAAAAAAGTGGCCGTAAATTGAAACCAGTGTTGTTTGAAAATTCTCAAGCTGGAAAAAAACATATCGAAAGGCATTGGGGAAAAAAATTGATACGCCGATTATCGTCATAGATACGCGGTTTTTGATAAGTAGGGAAAAGGTAAAATTTTGTACTGTTTTAGAAAAAAAAATAATACCACGGGGGCTTTGGAAAAAAAAGAAATAGCACTTTGGGCAGATAGAAGGGTCAGTTACAGACCTGAACATTAACATAGTTTGGATTATAATATCGGTCGCCCCCGAAAGAGCAAAAATGATATCTGATAACTGACACGTGACCTGGTACCTGACACGTGACAAAAACACCAAAACTATTCATCTCGTTACCGTTATAACTACACTCGGCCAAAGCAGCAAGGATTCTGTATCTCTGTTGTGACAGCGTAATCGATCAAGATATCAAGATATAAGACTATACATGTGGTTCTGTACAGGTATGGTAGGACACGCTCTTGTCGATTTGGGCATTGGGGGATTTCCAACGGTAATTTGTGAAACTGCTCATGAATTTATATGGCAGTTTCCGGTTTCCCAGTGACATAAAAAATCATCTCTTAAACTTTGTCAAAGATCTAGTAATTCATGATAAATTAAGAAAAAAATATGAAGTTCACATTCAATCATGCTTCCTTTTTACTTTACCTGTGCACAACTCAAACCTCCAGAAACTCCCCTGCAACAGTAATCTATATCAAACATTAAATACCCTTGAAAAAATACGCGCCATGGCTACAGAGCTATGCGCTCTGTAGCCATGCGCACCGCATAACTCTAATATCAAAACAGCCCTATTATTATACACCCCAAAACCAATGCACTCCTGGATAAAGTGAATGTAAATAGATTCTTTGTTGAACTTTCTATATATAATGTACAGACCTATAGTGGGGGACTGTTTAGTGAACAGATCTTATGTGTGCGTGTGCAATCGGATAAAGTTGTGAATTTTGGTACACAAGTACGTATACATTGATAATAAAAAAAATGATGGCAAGCACACTTGCCACACCCCGTTCATGGCCCCCAGCTTGGATTTCCAAGGTTACAAAGGGGTAAATTTTTTAATTATTAAAATGTTCCGAATTGTGTGAAACACACCATGATGTATGTCTGGTTACAAGGATTCAAAAAAGGTATAGTATACTACCCTGTGACTTATAGTTTAGGAAATGGAATTATGGGGTAAAAAACTGTAAAATAATAAAAAAAATAAAAAAAATAAAAAGTTTGGTTTGTACAGGGTCAAAAATTAAAGTTTGCTCGGAATTTTGGTAAAATGTGGCCAAAATTGTTGGTTTTTTAGCCTCATAGAATGAAATATAGGAATAGTTGGACTATCTTAACGGTCTGCTTATTAACCCAAAATGGCCGAATAAATCAACCGCTATCTGGCAGCTATGGTTCTAATTGCCTTTGTGACATATTTTGTTGGATAACGTTGAAAAACTACAGCATAACAGATAAGGCCAAACTATTTCTTTTTTTCCTTTACGCTAGGGAACACAATTTGCACCACCATATTAACTGAATCAAGCAACTTTTAACTTTTGACCCATGTACAAACCAAAGTGCCTTTGTCCACTATTTTACCAGTTTTTACCAACATAAAACCCGCGATTTTTTTTTTAAAAAGTGTAAACTATACCTTTTTTGGAATCCTTGTGACCAGGACAATACACATGGTGTGCTTCTTTTTAAAACACATTTCAGAACATTTTAAATTTTTGACCCCTGTATAACCTTGAAACTTAAGCGGGGGGCCATTAAGGGGGTGACAAAGTGCTTCCATCAATTTTATGGATTATCACTGCCTAAAAAAGTACTTAGTGAAATTCACAATTTTATCCGTTGAAGCGCACAATCTTACACTACAGTCACCTGCTATATACTAGTGACCTCCATAGACCCTGTAGCCCACAGTCACATTTGCGTTCCAATATGCAAAACGAAATTTTGATGGTGCAACCAGTATATTTTCGGGGTTCGTACCATTAGATGAAACAATTTGTTTGACACCATTTTTATAACGAACGGATTATCTGAAAATTTATTCCACCATTGTGACCTTTGAACCTATTTTGACTAATAACTTATGGACTAACACCTGCAGATATGGCAAACTATTACCTTATTTGAACTGGAAATGTAACGAACACGTTGGCATACTTTTCGACGCGTTTGCTACTTTTCAATTTGACCCCCTGTTATAACCCTTGACCCCTTAAAAATATATGTTCCACTCCTTGATTTAGTATGAGTTTCGATCTGTTGTTTGTAAAGGTATTCTCAATTTACAATTATGTTGGAATTGATTATGTTGCAATTAGTGTGGGTTAAGGCAGCATTCATTCTATTTTGACGGGCCTATGAAGAAATTTCGCTTTTCTTTTATAACAGTTTTCCACATAAAGTTGCGATATTGGGGTTGTCTCCTACGTTTTCTGCAAGCCTTAGAAGTGAATAAAATAACAATTATGTGACGTTTCCAATAGTTCTAAATTAAAACCACCCTTCTTTAGAGATGGTTAAATCTCCGGGATTATTATTGCACACAGATTCTCCGAACCCCATTCAAATTGTCCCCTTGACCCCTTCAAATTGTCTCTTTTATTAGGCCGTACCCTTTTTTAAAGATGGTTAAATCTCCGGCATATCATTGCCCAGATTCTCCGAAAAGACCGTGCACAGCTGTTTGGCCCCATTCCAATTGGCTCGTTAGTTTTAATTTAAAAGCCTAACCTCTTTAAAAGATGGTTTAAATCTCCGGATGTCTCATGCACAGATTCTCTCCGAACCCCATTCAAATTGTCCCCTTGACCCCATTCAAAATTGTCTCTTTTTTGCTTTACCCTTTTTAAGAGATGGTTAAATCTCCGGGATTATCATTGCACAGATTCTCCGAAAAGAACGTTGCACAGCTGTTTGAACCCATTCAAATTGTCATCTTTTATATTAGAGCAATTTTAAGCAAGGCGACACAAGTTGAACTGATGTAAGTAGGGAAACATGCAAGAGAGCTATACCTCTGCAAAAATTAGAAAAAATCCATGGCGGGAATATTGCCATTATAGGCCTACAAAGGTACATAAATTTAGGTTTTTTTATAGCGACACTCTATATGATTAATTTCCCATAGCAAGACCGTAAAATAGATTTATGAAAAATCATTATTTGCCGCAGTGTGAAATTTCATGAAATTTACACAGGATGTGGCTAGTTAGTGGAAATCATAATAATCTCCAAAGTAGTTGTCAAAAGTGTGTCACCGTTGATATTTTTGTTTTATTCTCGTTTTGACGTCCAAACAGCTGTGCGTGAAGATTGCTTTTAATTCAGCTAGTAATTCATTGACAAGATCGACACCAGCTTATAGTCTTTTCATTGGTTTCGGCGAAAGTAAAAGTAATTAAAAGAGTCACTCCATTAATTCTATACTGCGCGTGTGTTAATCTTGATATTAAAATAATAAAATGGATACGTTACTGAATTAAAGCGGAACTGGCACATTTTTACATAATATGAAATTTCTTCAATTTCCTCGCAAATGGTAGTTTAGGCTATTGGAAGAATAGAGATATATTTTACACATAAAATTACATACCTAAAACAGATAGGGACATTTAATATGAGGCTAAACATTTCCAGGTAATTTGTAGGCTAACTTTTAAGTTTGCATAACTCTAATAAACAAATTTGTCTATTACATGAATATCATAGACTCGTACTCATTGATATTAAAACCACAAAGGTTACAGATTGGACAAATTAGGCGCGGCATAGCCTATTTAAAAATTGCCTCAGATAAGTTATCTTCTAAGGGAAAACTTTTTAGCACTAACCTGCGTTGATTATCATTCCGTAGTGCACCGCGGATAACTCTGTATCAAGATCTTAAATTCGTGGTGTCAGAATCCGGGGTCAGATATACGTCTGATAGGGTTATTTGAACTATGCCTACTTAAATATCCATACCTGCCTACTAATGGGCCATTTTTACTTTTCATTATATCATTTATTATACCTATCACAACATGAAATGACAAAATTGTTTGCCTCGGATTCAAGAAAAAAAGTGCAGCGCCCTCGTGTCATGTCCTTTATTTTTCTGATAGGAGTGGATTTGAGCAGAAAATCCGGCTAATTACTCTTTTTTCAGGTATTTTGTAATGATTTTCAAGTATAATTATATGTAAACGAGCTCAAGATAAGAATTGACGTTTTAGATCAAAAAAGGTCCCGTCATTCCCGTAGTTCGCATTTTCTTCTTCGCAAATTTTGCACCCGCAACGCGTATTCTCGACGGTTTCCCCTTTTTACTTATAATCCCTCCTCCCATGTGTTCCTGCACTCCGTATATTCTATTTTTTCTCATAACTCCTCCTTAAACTGCAGTATGTTTCTATCATATAACAAGAGGGGAAAAGTGGTAAAAAATAGGGGTGTTTTTTTATAGTTTGTATAGTTTGGAAACAAATAGATCTTATTTAAGTGCTAAACCACAGACAATAGTAGCTATAGGACACTCTCCAATGGGGGACACTCAGTTTCTTTACACCGGTTCGTCACCAAATCAACTTACTGATAGCGATGGTAATCATTCTAGTGATAACGACACCACTAACAGTGTTACTGATACGAGGACGCATGGGGTCCATTGGATACAACGACCGACTCATGACCCAAAGGTCCTGGATTCGAGTCCCGTTGAGGCCACTGACCTCTACACATGAATATGAGATCGGGTCTGAATCGCCGATTGAAACAACAGGAAGTTGCTTTTCTACCTTGGCAATATGGCGGGAATCAATGTATACACCTTGTCAAAGTTAAAGGAATTTTGTATAACAATAAAACATCTGTGTGGAATATGTGCACCAGCAGGTGTATGCATTGTTTCCCGCCATATTGCCAAGGTAGAAAAGCAACTCCCTGTTGTTTCACTCGGCGACCATTCAACTGTGCGGCAGCCCGCTATCCATGTGTAGATGTCAGTGGTTGAGGCCAATGTGTTGTGCAGTTGGGCAAGGCAGTCTCTCCACCCAGGTTCAAAATAGGGAGCTGTTAGGAATATTGTCCACCCGGGATTGTCCATTGGGCGCCGCACAAAGGT
>JAMKCH010013207.1:0-26094 GCA_023653785.1 Ophioderma brevispina
AGGGATTTTTTTGCAAAAATCGGCGATTTGGGGCCAAAAATCACCAACTTTTGGGAAAAATCAGCGAATTGGGACCAAAATTGTTTTAAAATCTCTCAATATTTGATAATTTGCCCCCCAGAATTTCACTTTCCCCCCAAATTTCACTTTTCCCCCCCCCCCCAGAAAAAGAGGTCTGGTGCCGCCACTGAACTTGAAGACTAAATAGTAATAGTTAATAGTCTTTCGGCCACATTTTGGTGATGAGGTGAGCAATGTGAAATTGTGCTTTCTGTTCAAGAATTTCACAATTACACTGTAAAGATATTTATGTGATAGATTTATAGCTGATAAAAAATCAATATGGCTACGAATATTCGACAAATAGCCCACTGAAATCATTTTAATTCGAATAGATTTCTAATGCCGGAATTAATAGAAAATGACACCTCATTTGTCATTGTAATCTGTCTGATGCTAAATAGGATGATTTATGGTTTCATTTTTTAAATGGCAGACAGTGGCCATTTTTAAGACATCAAGGTGCTCTCATAACTTTACAGCAACCATCTTAATGAATTTCGTATGCTACAATTAATAAAAATTAACACCATATTTTGTAATTTTGGCCCATGTGTTACCAGAAATAAAGATTTTGTACTTTTAAACATGGTGGATGGCAGCCATATTAGATTTAGAGGTCCAGATGATATCTCAACTTCATAAAACCCATTTTAATGGATTTTTAATGCTAGAATTAGTAGGAAATGGCATCTTGTTTCTCCTTTTGGTCCATCCGGTACCAGAGATACCAGAATTTGTATTTTCCAACATGGCGGATGGTGGCCATATTGGATTTAGAGGTCAAGATGATATCTCAACCTCATAAAACTGATTTTAATGAATTTGTTATGCTAGAATTAGTAGGAAAAGACATCTTGTTTGTTCTTTTAGCTCATTTATTGCCAGAGATATGAAGATTTATGTTTTTCAAAATGGCGGATGGCGGCCATTTTGTTTATGTCATAGTTTGAACACTTTCTGGGACTTCGATTTTGTGCAACTTTTGATATATTGTGAAGCTGACCTTAAACTACCATAAAAATGCCAACAAACCTTCTGTTGCATTTTTTTTGGGGTCATGTGCTATCTTTACTCTACTATTGCTAAAGCTACAGAAGTCGTGTGTCTTCAAGGCGCCTTATAGAACCCTGTTGTCTTGAACTGGCGAACAACGTTATCTGCTGAAGACCATGGACTTGTTATCGAGGAACTTTAAAGTTACAAGCTACCATTTTGAAATCTTCGCGATGAAGACATATCATCGTCGAACTGCAACGCTTTTGAGTTGTGGAAACAATAAAACATCCCAACAGAGTGGACACTTCTAGTTTGTGTGAGATCAGATCATTGGTGCACTAGGTTCATAGTATTAAAGGCTATTTCTGACCCTGGTATCCATGTGATACCGTAATGCATGTCGAACGTTTGGCTGCAACCGCACTGAGCATCAACATGGACGTACATTGTGTACAATATCTTCAGAAAAGGAAGGGGGTGGAGATGGTATTAGTTGTTATTAGTGATTTCGTGAGGGTCTTTGCTTCTGAAGATGAGAATGACTCCAGCAGATTTCGGATTATTGGAATACTGTGGTGAGTGACTGCTTACAGATGTGCAAAAAAGCAGTTCTGATGCTTTGTTGGCAATGTCAGGACAATGTACCAGAACCTCTACCAGGTTTTAGTAGATGACGCAGCTTCTACATTTCATCGATGGTAATGAGAGAAATGTAAGATTGGCATGAAATGCAATGTTAGGAGATGGGATTTTGTTAGGAGATATTATTTCATCATTCAATCTTTATTCATATAAATATTCAATTAAAAGAGACATATAATTCCAGAATAGAGAATGGAGTAGGAATAAATTAATCTCCATATCTCCAAAGGACACAGTGTAAAAATACATGACAATAATAATATAATAATAATAGCAGAGATTTATTTTGCGCCTTATGCTATTGGCCTCTAAGCGCTTTCACAAATGGTCGCTGATCACTGTGGCCCAACCATACCATAAACCATTTGGCATCATTTCAAGGGATGCAGCAGATCGGGATGGATCAGCGCTTTCCCTTATCAGCAAACATACATCGAGATAACCATCGCAGCCGGGACCAGCTTCCCAAATATCGCATGGGTAAATCGGGACAACCAAGCGGTTAATTTCTTGTCCAGGGAAATTACAAGATAGCTGAATCTCACAGGGCTCGAAAGCACGGCTATACGCATGGATGAGCATACACTGGAGTCGAGCGCTTACCTGATTGAGCCAAGGAAGATCAATATATGGAAATGACACCTTATCCGTCGCACGTTCATGACGGGCGCAGCCATTTTAAAATAGGTGCCGTTTCTTGTCTTAATTTCATCGTAGATGCGTAGCTTATTTTCTTATTGCCTCTTGATGTTAGGTAATGAAACATCTTTTGATCTGAATTGGATTTGATACTCATGACATTCGATTATGCGTGAATCACGTTCTCTGAAAAGGCGGTCTGGCGAGAAGGCGGTGCTGGGAATTTGCCAGCACCGCCTTTTCTTGCTACAGATTGATCCGCATCTGCCGATTGTGCGCTGTTCATGAGGACTCCGAAATTCCGTTTCTATTAATGGTGAAAAGAAACATAAATCGGAATAGCAAAACGGCACTGTCAGAGCCCTGATTGAGCTATACTTGTCCGACAATAGACAATTGACAAATGACAAGTAGACAATAGACCTGTCATGTCCCAGTTTGGGAGACCAGAGGGATGTAATACAAACCTCCCAGGCAAGAATCTGTAACGTTTAAAAAGATATGACACAAACAGTACAGCTAAAAATGTATACTGTAGATGCATGAATGAATTAAAAACATATTTCAGTAGGTAAAACTTCGTTGACATACCACTCCTCGTCATACATTGTATATATTGCACGTTTAGTGAGTCCTTAAATATGTATTGCATTTTCATTCAGAGACTTACCGGGGGCGATTGAAAGACTAACGGGTTTGAATATTGTACTATTACTGTCGGAACAAGACAACGGCTACGATTCAATACAAAAGTGTTTGGCTCAAAAAACCCCGTTCTTTCAAATAGAGTGTTGAGGTATTTTATCCATTGTGGTTGTGAATTTTCTGAACGTTTTAAACAAATGGGACGGTAAGCTCAACAATAATGATGAATGTGAGGGCAAAATTAATAAGAACAAGATCAGGTTTTGTTGAGTGGGTAGGATATCGGGAGGGATGGTTGTCCCGGCAAATTTTGTCCCACCGGCAAGATCACGACAAAACATCCACGAAAGATCACTGACCTCACGCAAGGTGCAGGTCAAGGGTGATTCGAAGAACAGAGTTGTGCAGTGGCGTAGCCAGAGGGGGGGCAGGGGGCACGTGCCCCCCCCCCCCCGACCGGATGTTTTTGTCGGTACACACATACACGGGTCCGCGTCGGTCCAAATACATTTTTCCAACCCGCATGCTTTACGCTTTTTTTTAGTGCGTGGTGCATGATATAGCTATGAAATTGGTACCAATACTGCTTAATTGAGGTCTCAATACTAGTACCTATATTAGTATCTATTGCGTTGGCAATCTCCCCACCCCCCCATTCAGAATTTGGAGGCGACGGTAAAAAATTTGGGTTAAAAAAAACTATCAAATATTAAAAAAAAAAATTTTGTAGGTACAATACACGCGTCGGTACATTCACAAATCTGTGCCCCCTCGTCAACAAATCCTGGCTACGCCACTGGAGTTGTGACACCAAGTCCCACCAAGTATAACGGCCTTGATCATGTTTGATATAACATTATTTTACAATTTCTTAAGTCTAGTTGAAGGGGTTGTTTTTCACCACGAAAGTTGCATTTGGTATTCATTCTTTTGCCCCATCGACAATAGAAAGGATTTACATTTTACAGGTTTCAAATCCAAGTTTATTGCATGAGTTAGGTTGGAGGTCCTTAGATATGTTGATGATTTTTATTTTTATTGTTAGCAAGTTGAAATCATCTATGGTGTAGCGATGTAATTAATACAATTACCAACATAACCAAAAAAAATCGTTTTCCTAAAGCTTTTATAGAATACGGTTGAAACCAGTGATGCCGGTGTGGCAGGAGATATAGTCCTCCGGGCTCGCAGTACCGGGAACATGGTTGAACAATAGGTGGCAATCGATCCGTTCACTCTTCAGCAACATTAGTTTTCATGCTTATTCAAGTGTCGCCTGGAGCCGGGCATGTGGTTCCTGCCGGGACCATATATTCCCTTTCAACACCGGCAAGATCAGAGTTCTTTTTGTGTTGTGTTTTGGGAAAGTAAGGTTACCTGGTGTCATGCAGATGGCCAACGTTTTTTTAATAAATTATGATTTAAGGGAATGTAACGGCCAAACAGGACCAGAGCTACCGGAGGAAACTTACATGGTATCGCCAGCGTAGAAAAATAATTATGAAATTTCACTACCCCACACAGTATTTAAGAGGAACTAGATTTGTAGAATTGGTGTATGTTAATGTTAGAGCCTGAATATAGCGCCACTATCCTATCTGTTTGTGTCAAGATTAGAGTCAGAGAGAGTCTGCCAAAAATATAATTGGGAACATTCACATAATCCGATACCCGGATGCTCTCTGGACGATTACAGCGATATTTATATTCATCGCAAAAAAAAAGAGTTTTTTTAATCGCAAACCGCATTCAACTGATCAAGATTATTCCTTTCGAAGTACCCTATTAATTTTATATGAAAACCATTTTTAGAACGTAGAACTTCTTCTTAGCGTATCCACAAGTCATTGGTAATGTCTGTGTGGTGTCAGGATTTATTCAACTGAGTAAGCCGATTCGGGGGCCGCATGTATCCATGATACGGACGCTCCTAACAGGGTCCGTTCGCGAACCTCAAGCGTAACCCTACGTGTACTACTAACTCATGCGTATGTCCTACATAATAGACCTTTTCATACCATTTACACAGTGCTTTGGATAAGTTGATCCAATCAGGCATGACTAAGTATGCACGTAGTCTACGACTGATTTTCGCGGACGAACCCATGGCCCGGGCCGTGGTCGCCCTTCTCTGCAATTTTTGTTTGCTATATTGGTGAGAAAATTGCTATATAAATTGCTGCTTTTACTATTTGAATATAAATGCCGAAAAATGCATTGAGAGTAATTTACTTGGCATTTCATATTTTTTGAAATAAACGTTTGAAATTCACAGTATTCATTAGTTGGATTTCGATCTACAACATGACACACTTTTCATTGATTTGACATGATTTCGTGTAATTATTCAACACTTAAAGGGGATGACCCGATTTATTTTTAAATCGTCTTGATTGGATGACCTTGTTCCTCAAATCCCATCAGTAAAGTTTTTATCCATTTTGACGTTAGAGCCATGTTATTAGGAGCGTCCGTATCCTGGATACACGCGGTCCCAGATCTGCTTACTCAGTTGAATAAAACCTGATGCCACCACAAGCCATTATCAATGACTTGTTGATACGAAGAAGACGTTAGAGCAAAAAACCTGATTTTGTAAGCCCCATAAAGTACTCAAATTTTAATATTGGTCGACCAAAATGGGGCACAGTTTTACTCGTAACATCCACACGAAACATATAAACGTGAAGAAAGAAGCTCAAACGTGAGGGTAATTAACATGAAGAATTTTTAAACTTCTACCACACCACAACATAAATTGACAGTCAGTAAAAAAATTCACTGATCATCCAGGATTTGAACCTGGGATCTTCGGTTTACTAGTTGATGCCGGAGTTGATGCTCTACCAACTGAGCTAATGGGTCAGATGGGGAACATAATTGTAGGCTTGTAGCCCTAAGATTTCAGTGTAAATGAGAAAAATAGTAGTTTCTTCAGACACCAAAATACTGACCACTTCCGGTAAAACCTGGAGTTTTGGGGCCGAGCGAGGCTATTAGCGATCGGACCATGAACCTTTAAAGAAATACATACAAAATATATTTTTTCCTCTCTAGAAATGTTCATGATATCATCATCTGACTTGCATGAAAGGTACCTATTTTTAGTGTATTGTCATACTGCACAATTCTGTCAGAGTAAACTTTGTGAATATTTATTGCATTGTTAATATTTATGCGGATAACTGGATTTTTAATCACTTTTCCATTTTCAAATAAATCCTGTAAGGTGTCATAACTGAAATCAGGTTTAATAAAATGCTCAATCCACTTTTAGCATGTTTAAATTAACATGTGTGAATTTTGATGCGGTCTGTAGGCCATGTATCATCGTGTACACATGTTCATGTATGATATGTTTTTTGATATTCACTTTGAAATCACATTTCTGAATGGGAACAAATCATTGTGAACAATAACCATTGTGAAAATGTTTTGAAGTTATGAAAACTACCAAACAAATAAAAACACCTTTCAAATATTTATTTTAATCAAAATTAAATTTTGCTCCCTATAAATGGCAAATATTTCTAAAAAATCTTTGAAATTATAGAAATTTATACCGATGTAACTAATAATTATGCTCCTGGCTAGGATTGTGTATACTGAATGAAGGAGCTATACCGGGCGTATCAATAAAATCGCAACAAAACTTCTTCCCAATTTTGTGGTAATTGTGTAAAATTATTCCCAAATTAACTAGTGCCATTTTAAAGCCACAAACCCCCTCTTTCCAATGATAGGTAATTTATTCATGTGCGGTCATGAATAACTGATTAATCATTGTTTTTGCACAATGGGACAAAGTCAGCTTGGGACCAAGTTTCAATACAAATCCCATTCACTTGCATGACTGAAGTGAGATGAGAAAATTTAATAGGATTTGTGTCTGCATTACTTGAAACTTGGTCCCAAGCTCACTTTCTCCCATTGTGCAAAAACAATGATTACTCGGTTACCCATGAACGCACATGAACAAATTACCTATCGTTGGAAAGAGGAGATATGTGGCTTTAAGATGGCATTAATCATTTTGATGTAATTTTACACAATTACCACAAAAATTGGGGGAAGTTTTGTTGCGTTTTTATTGATACGCCCTGTATGTAAGCCAATCACCGCAGGTGTTGCAAGACAATAATAGATTTTTTAGATATGGAAGGAAACCTGTGACAGTGATGAAATTTTCAGAATCTACATGATTAACATCCCTAGTATTATCTTGTATTTTGGTAACATGTGAGGGAAGTTATAAAAGATTTAACTTGGACGTTCATGCTGTGTTGCACTTTTCACTGGTTTAGACCCTTAGTACTATTTGAAGGATCGAAAAGAGTTCTTAAAGTGAAGATAATAAATAATACAAGGAATACACACACGGGCCAAAAGTATTGCCGAAAAATATTTATTACAAATGGAACAGGAATTATTGACCACATATAACCTAATTAATGGCCAAATTGTATTTTTCAAAGATGTTATTCTCCGGTTATTCTCCAGAATCCAAGAGTGTGAAAAACGTTTGACTAGTTAAATATGGCGACAACTTGCAGATTAATATACTCCAGAAGAAATACATACACAGGAACGACAGAAATTGCTTCAAAGGAGCTCTTAATAAATTATACAGGTTATACAGGTTATTGTTAAAGTTTATTTTAATGTTTTTATTCTTTTGGGTGGATCAATGAGAGTGCCTTTAACGTGAGAAATGTTTTAAAACAACTATCTTCTATTGACGTTATCCCATTTCCGGTTCACATAACCATTACAATGTCCTCTCGTAAACATTTACAGTAAACCCTGAGAAACTCGTACAATTCATTAAGCGGCTATTTTGGAGTCATGTTTGCGTTCCCGTGCCCCTATTCCTTATGGGGTGCAATCAGCAAATTATCGTTCGCCAGCGATTTTAATCCGCCATATTTACGGAACATGCCAATCAAATCAAACCTTTTTCGTACTCTTGGATTTAAAGGAATAACCTCAGACTGATTATTAAACACAACTTTGGCATTCAATATGTCATGTATAGTTAAAACCTATAGTACAATTTGAAATCAATTTGTGGTTATGATTTTGTTCTGCATGTTCAGATGTTGCAATACTTTTGGCCAGTGTGTGTACTTCATATTTACGTGTGACCTTTATAGGGATAACCTTGTATTACCTATTTACCTCGGTTCCACATGGTACGGCGTGACCAATGCACAGCCCAGGCTGGACTAATAACACTACGATGACAGTATGACCAATGGCCAATTTACAGTCCACTAGCTTCAATTGATACATTTTGACGGCAGTGTAATTATAAAAGTTAAATAGAACACCGGCTGCAAGGCTTGTTGAAATTTTGGGCCGAAAATGTCTCGATAGGCTTCAACTGATTTAATTAATACTCTAAAGGTGACATCCGTCTTTGAAATCACAGTTCATTCGACATATTTCAATACATGTACATAAAACATAATTTAATAAATGGCATTAATGAACATAAAATATGATATGTGTAATGGAATTGCACAATTGACCATTTTTGGTTTTGTATTGCTCAATTTTGCTGTTCTTAGCTTTTTTTTTTTTAAAATATTCAAGTTTTTTCTGTGTAAAGCGCTCTGATCAATTTTTGGATATTGCGCTATATCAAGAACTGTTTATGTATGTATGTATGTATGTATGTATGTATGTATGTATGTATGTATGTATGTATGTATGTATGTATGTATGTATGTATGTAATTGACAATCGGACTACATAAAACGCCAAATCCACACACCATAATGTTAGTCAATTAATCAAAAAAGTTAAAGGCTGACTCAGAGATGTCGAAATATATTTTTTGTAGTAATTAAATATAGTCTATGAATCGGATTTTTCGTTTTCATACAGTAAACATGTATGTACAGTGCCATGGATGCCGTGTATAATAAAATAAAAACGTGTGTGTTATCGGTTCTGATGTGCATCAAAACCTTGTTCTAATTTATCACAAAGCAACACATAAGGCTTTTGTAATATGTACGTCTTACTGTTTTTGTCAACTACTGATCACGTTATAATCGATACAAATCATTGGTTCCCCGTGTAAACTGTTGTCCCGTTTTTACTTTTACTACGGTAACTCATGGGTGGTTGTGTATAGGATAAGGCAATGGAGTTAGTGGCTTCGGGATAAATTGCATGGTTGGACCAGCATTATAAAATGACATCTGCATTAGCGTTGGCCTGTGAGCACGAGCGCTTTAGCGTGAGTGCTCACAGTGGCCCCGCTTATTACTTATTAATGCGTCCAACCATGCAATTATATTCCCGAATGCACTCCACTCATGCCTTATCTGTCATAAACCACATGAGCATTTGTAATACACCAGCAAAACATAAATCAATATTAAATATCTTTTCCTGATATATTTTGGATGACTTAAAATTTAAAACTAGAAATATCGTACTTCTACGAACATTCCACAACACTGGGTGACTAACATAAAGCGCACCATTGGAGAGGTAACAAAGTTATACAATGTAGGATTGATTGAAATTTATTGAGTTACCAGCTCAATAATAGGTAAGCTTTTGACATGATTACAATGGAACGTAGCGATTACGCATTATTCACTACTTTACTTCACCAATCCGATTTGGATGATGTATCGCATTTACTTGTATAGGTCAATCGGGTTATTACACGCGAATTTTCAAATAGACAATGGTAGACCTAACTGCCGGTATATAGTTTGCTTGTTTTTTTAACACCATAGAACTAAGATTTCTATTTTAAGGTTAGACTATGTAGTGAGTGAGAAACGTACTCGGTCTGGTAAGACCCGTAGAACCGGTACAGTATGTGTTCGCGGGCAGCCCAAACCCCACCTTCACGTGGTACCAGACGGATAGCCCAGGCTTACCATTGTCGGCCCCGCACGTTTAATGCTCTGAATTTATAGGCCTACCAGCGTCGTCCCAGCATGGGTTTGCAGCTTGGTTATACCAGCTATTACTCGTGCAAGGATGCGAGGCTGGAGACGGTCTAGTTCCCAGCTACTCGAGCTTTGGACACGAGGCCGGAGACATCCTGGGTGAACTAACGGGGACATATGGGTATTGGCCTGATACCTAGATTGACCAGCGTTATTTCTACCAGCACTACTGACGCGTGGATTTCCAGCGACTTTGGAGCTTGGAGGAAAATTGAGGCTTGGAGAAATCTTGGAAAACAGGCTGGTGGCTCCGTAAAGATACCGTTTCTATTGTTTTGAGATGCAAGTTGCAGCGTTCATGCAGTACCACCTGTCTACATTGTCTACATATATGAATAGAACTACGTAATCGAATTTCACATCGTATTTGTGTCTGGCGCACATAGCCCTAGCAGCTGAAAGCGCCATTCAAACCAACACAACAACAACAACAACGAATCGTACTCGTTCTTCGTTCGTAAAGCCACATAATCCGGAAGGTTACACGCTAATAACTATTCATTAGGTTCTGGGTGTATCGCATCTATTTCTATATATCAAATCGGGATTATTAAAGGCTGACTCAGAGATTTCCCGAGGAGGGCGCCCTCGATTTTCAAACAAATTGTGTTTTGTGCATATACATAATGCTTGTCCATATACTAAACACTGTGTGAAATAGCTAAGTTCAAATCGAAGTTCTTCATATAGAAAATCGCACTTTTTGTTATAAATTTCCGGATCCGGAAATTTAGTTATACACAGCATCCTATGGAACTGTATACTACACATAAATGTTTACTGCATGGAAACGAAAAAATCCATGCATCTCAAACTTTTGGAATTTGGCTTTTAGGTGACTATCTTTAGTTCTAGTTGACTATTTTCAATAAATATTCATAAAAATTATATTTCAAAAATCTCTGAGTGAACCTTTAACACCACAGATTTTAAAACACATAAATGTAGGACCTACTGGCGCAGGGGGTTTCACTGATTTTTTGCATCACTGTGAGTCAACACGTAACGGCAAATCGGAAAATGTTGTTGTGTTGGTTGGATGGTCATGGCGCTTCAGCTACTTTGTATTGACGCAAAAACAAAACTTATTTTTATAGACAAATATAAGGACAAAGAAAGGATCATATTGCAAGAGCTGTAAAACCAAAATTACAAAGTTGCAGCTATTCATTATTAAGGCCATAGTACAAGAAATGCGCAATATACGACAATACATATACTACAATATATATTTAATTAGAGTTACACGGTGCACATCAGGATCAACATACGAAGCGTTAAGGCTCATTAAAGCAAATCGAAAATTAACACTCTATAAATAGCCCATAAATAGTGGATACTATATTCTATATATAACACAGACATGTCTGTCATAACTGTGCGAAAACTGTTTGCTGCCAAAAAAGTCATACCCATAAAATGATTCAATCTGTGTAACTACAAAACACATGCAATGCCTATTATGACAAATCAGCTCTTGGAAAAAAATATTGCCGCAAAATGTGATTCAATGAGCCGCTCCTGCCAATACGTCGGGTATACGTATGTTGCCAATGAGCGCAGTATTCTCTGTACGTTTGTAAATTCGGGGTAATATCGATATTCCGAAGGTCGTTATTCCGAAGGTTCGTTGTTCCGAAGTTCGATATCCGATCTAAAAAAGGGTTCGCTATTCCGAATCTTAAAATAGGGTTCGCTATTTCGAATCTTAAGAAGGGTTCGCTATCCGAATCTTAAAAAGGGTTCGTAATGCCGAATCTCAAAAAAGGTTTTTTATTCCGAATATTGAAAAAAGGGTTCGGTATTCCGAAACCCAAAACGTGTTCGTCATTCGGAATGTCTAAAGGGGTTCGCTATTCCGAATGTGTTTTAACATTAGACAATGAATATGCTGAATTATTGATGGTTTGAAGCCGATGATGCAGGAAAAAAGCACCACAATTAATTATGTAGTATTTTTTTATTCACATTTGGAAAAAAAAAAATCTCCTCTGTTTTGTTGGTGATGACATACAATCGAAATTCGGCATCATTTTATGTGGTACTCATGTATTTTTTTGGTAGGCAATGATATTAAACATTAGATCAAGGCCGTCATTTTTCCCTTCAATCAAACTTGTTTGCATCATCAAGTTGGAAAGCCAAATAAAAGTTTACGACCATATTGTTTGGAAGGAACAAAGAAATCTCATAATTCATTGAAATATAATAGTAAAAAACATCGGAAATATCGAACACTCTTTTTAAATTCGTGAATAACGACAAGTATTTGGTTTCGGAATCCGAACCCTTTTCAATTTCGGAATACTGAACCCCTTTTCAATATTCGGACTAACGACTCTTTGAGATCGGAATAGCGAACCCTTTTTAAAGATTCGGAAAAATAACCCTTTTTTAAATTCGGATAGTGAAACCCCTTTTCAGATTCGGATAGAACCCTGTTTATCGAATACCGACCTTTTTAAGATTCTGAAAAACGAATTGCTAAAAACGCGTGGTCGGAAAAACGAACCTTCGAATAACGAACCTTCGGAACAAAGAACCTTCGAATAACGAGAAGACCCCTAATTTCGTGCTCGGACCCCTCGTGGAGTCGATATGCGTGGTAGGACCCCAATACAATGAGAATGAGACTAAAGTTGAATAAATAATGTTCTAGGAATTTGAAAATACATTGTTCTCCAAATTTTTCTACCGCACTAGAGTTTCGTAGTACAATAAAATTGCTAAAGATACCCTGGCACATTTGAAAAATAGTGCTCCCTCAGATTTTCATAATCGCTATTGATATTTGCATGGTTGTAACGCTTTATCTACAAAAGCCCTCACCCTAAATTATTACGACAAAATCACTTTCCTTATGGTTAAACAGAACGATTTGTATAAGCGTCCGCCTGGCGACGTTTAAATTCACAACACGACATGGCGTTTTAACCAGAACACGCACGCGCGTAGCATGTTTCCCCACGCTATGCACAAGTTTAATAAATCGTTCTATAAACCTTTGGTGGTTATATCAGTGAGTACGAATAAAAATATTCATGTAATATACAAATTTGTTGTAGTAAAGTTATGGAAAACTTAAAAGTTGGCCTACAATTACCTTGATGTCCGTTATCCGCATATCAATGTCCCCTACCTTTTTTGGGGTATGCTATCATTTTGAGAGCAAAAATTGAAGAAATTTCATATTTTGTGAAAATGTGCCCAGTGCCGCTTTAAAATGATGTCTTCTCTCCGTATGGCAAAAATTGAAGGAATTCGTCAAGCGGTTTTGGAGGAGGCAATCAGGCAATGGGACAAAAATAATGCCGTTTTAGCATTTCCCATAGAAGCTCCAAAGGAGCTCGGCAACCTTCAAAATTCTCAAATTCCTAGTATCTAACATCGGTGTCATCCCCCTGTACTGGCGTTATAGTTTTTTTAACACAGAAATAAAGATTTCTATTTTAAAGTATGACCTCTGGAGTGAGGGTGTCAATCTGATTCTTTTCCCGTTCGTAAAGCCACATATCCTGGGAGGTTGTGGTAACGAACGTTCTGGCCTTGGTATTTAATTGCGTACCATGGCAATGAAATTACTGTTCAATGCGCTTTCACTTGAGGGGAGGTCGTGCTGGCGTGGCATTCTTAAATTTCATTGTTTATAATGCACGCCCCGATCAATGCACGCATGCATCTCACATTTCACGTAAGCGCGTGCATTCGCGAATGTAATTTCTCCCGCGAAAACAAGAAAAAAACACTCGAAAATAATGAGCCACTCTAGTGGTTTAATGAGAAGTAAATTGACAGGCTATAGTGCATTGTAATTGCTTGTCATACGTAATTCATGCTATGCAAACATTTTGAAATATATTTGTAAACCGGGACATCAAAAGTCCCGCTACGCTTGTCCCTTTAAAAACATTAAAAAAAAAAAAAAAAAAAAAAAAAAAATTTTACTATTACAATTACCTCAAATAATCAAAATGTACACTAAAACTATATGCATATCACAGAGTAAATTATCTTTTAAAAACAGAAATTGGTTTGGTGTCCCCATTTACACGGGAACCGAGTGTAGACGTTTTTATAGTCGCCGTCCTCATATTCCCCCTCCGCCAACGGGTAAGAATAAGGCCACTCAATTCATTTGATCCTCACGCAACTTAGTTTTCAATCACGCTTAATTCCGTTGTAGTCTATGGAACCCGGACTCTGGCTCCGGCGGCCCTATAATTCTATATACGGATGCTACTACAACAAGCGCCAGACTTTGGTCAACTTGATTATGTAACTTTACAATACATCCGGAAAAAAAAGAACGTAGCCCTTCCGAACTTTGTACTGAGAACTATTTTAATGTTTAGCCTACGACCGCAGTCCTTTCCTTTCCCTCTCCCAGGTCTCGTACTGTTAACCTGTCTGTCACAGACGTCCGACATTTTAACTCCACCAGTATTTTTTTCCGGCCCTACTGTGCTTCTCAATATTTTCAGCTTCGGCGATACCTATCTTGTGTCCGATGTGGGCAGATGCGCTTCAGTAACGCGTAATACACGAGCGTCTCTACAACGCATCTCTACTCTGTTTACTTGGAATACGCTTTTTGTCATCCAGCATTACTACTGCTCATTTCATCGCAGGACTCGTCTGCCTGGTAATAGAACTGGGTTTTTCTATTCAGAAACGACTCTTGTGGGCCCCCGGCACTGATGAAGAGCCCTCCTTTCTCGGATTTTTCTTCTTTTGACTCTATTTGTTAGTTCAAGGATTATTCCCTACATAGCGTTTAACTTTTGGCCTTTTGGCCTTTTTACGGCATGCGACTACACCCGACTTTGGTCAAACTGAGTATGTAATATATAGATATATATATATTATATATAATATATCTATATAGAGATATTATAATTATATATATATAGAGATATATATATAAACAAATTCTAACCGTTGTCATAAATATTGCCGTCCCTACTACCTGAGAGTAATTCACAACGTTTTCGGGCAATCGCCCTTCTTCTGGTGATCACTCTAACTACTCATTCAATCACCAAAAGAAGGGCGATGCCCGAAACCGTTGTGAATTTACTCTCATGTATTGACGGCAATATTTATGCCCAACTGTTATTAATTTTGTTATTTCCAATTATTGCCGATGCAGCTTTGAAGTATATATATATATATATATATAATATAATATATATATCTATATATATAATAGATATATATATATATTATAGAATATCTGCTTTCACACCGGAATGCAGTTTATTGCATTATTTTTTGATTTTTTAAAGTACTTTTGAATCATTTTGTGTTATTTAATGAGGAATGATCATATATTTGTTTCAATAAATAATTTACATTCCCACCTTGTTGTTGTTGTCCTTTTATTCTCATCTCTCAAATTGGCCTCTATTTCCAGAACCCCATTGTATTTTTATTGGCACCGTGTGTATATCGATTCCAAATCATGCTTGATTCGCAATAAAAATGTGATAGCCCAAAATACCATACCCTAAATGACATCTGTCCACAAATCAAATACATCACTTGTCATAAAGTGTCTACACAAATGAATTAAATATGAAATACCAGGATACTTTATAAACGTTGTTTTTGGATGTTACAATTTTAAAAGTCTATATCACATCCTAAATACAAATAGGTTAACAAATTCAAGGGTCATGCAATATTTATATCATTATTAAAAACATCCCGTAGTGGGGCAATATAATAATAAGTATAGAATAATGTAAACACAGAGTTTCGCAATTGGAGGTTGTGTGTTTTTTTTTTTTGTTTTGCTTCTCCATAGACAACTGTACATACGGTCCACTTTATTTGGAAGGGGGCTGGTGGGTGCAAGGGTTCGTGACCCCGCCCCCCCCCCACCCGCTTGGTACGCCACTGCTTTTAGGATTACCATTTTTTGACCAAATAGTAACAACCATTGAAGACTTAGCACAAAGAACTAACAAATAAAATCATTTTTGAACTTATTGGTCAATTAAAAAACAAAAGACAATCAAATCAAAACAAAATATACCCACTAATTGTCCTAAGCAAAACAATTTTAGAATGTTTCACTCAAAACTAACACACTTCTCTGTAGTTATATTTAACTTTTTGGAGCCTGTAAAAGTTGATGTCATGGATTTTCCCTGACTCAATACCTTTTAGAAATGTTTCATCTTGATTCTCAAAGCTGCAGGCTCTATATTTAATCTTTTCTTAGTAGAAGCGACCTCAAACAGTGTAAGACCATGCAAACATTTAGTCATTGCAATAATTAAATGTTAAATTTTACGGGGGTCCACCCATTCACATAGCAGGAACCTGTTATAACTGGTACATGCTATTGCTATTCAGAAGTTTACCTGTTTATACTGACTCAATGTTACCCTACAGTGCTATCATATCCCAATAGTATTATTGCTTTATTCCTGTAAAGCTTATGTAGGATTAAATCAATCACCTCCCAGTCCTCCCTCGCTAGTGTGGATAAGATCATCGATTTATAATGCAGGTATCACAGGTTCAAATCCAACCTGGCTTTTTTTTAAAATAAATGTATTTCAATATTATTTTATAGGAAAGAGAAACATTACTAAGTCCACCAGGGTTGGAATCCGTGTACAAGATTTTAGGCACATTAACCCTTCACTGGTACCCTGCTTATAGCAACTGTATGCAGTGTATACATTGATCAGTTATAACATGTACCTGCTCAATAGCAATCTTACAGTTAATAACATGTTCCTGCTATGTGAATTGGGTCGGTGTTTAATTATTCATGTGTTAAGCTTTCAATATTGACTAAATCCTAATATGCATTTTTTTTTCTGTTCTTACCCAAGACCACAAAACGGATTCACTATAACAAATAACCAATATAACCAGGGCCGTAGCCAAGGGGGGGGTGGGGGGTTTTGCTAGTGGTGCGTACGCAACCACCGCCCCCCCCCCCCCCCCAAATGACAAAGTCCGCTTTATCATGTTTAAGGTCCCGCTTTGCCATTTGCAGGTCCGCTTAGGGTGGTTTTAATTTGGCGGCGTGTTATTTTCAGGGTTGTTGTTACCCGATTGGTCAATACAGTGTACCGTGGTTGTTGCACGCATTACTACTATATAATAGGGTTTTGGTTAATGTGTCATTGCCCCAATACCCCCGCCCCCCCCCCCCTCCCCTTCACATGTTTTCGAGGCAACGGTAAAAAATTTGGGGCAACCGGCGAGCGTAGCGAGCGAAAAAAAATTGTTTTCTCGACAAAAAATGGGTCCACTATTCTGGCAAACCGCCCCCCCCCAAATAAATTCCTGGCAACGGGCCCTAATTAACAATGTAAATGTAATCCGTTTGAATTTATTTAGAATGTCTGCTAATTCAAGAAGTAAAGCGATTCCATGGGAGGGTCAATAGGTTCTTTGTCCAGACCTGCCCTCCAGAACAACCAAGCATGCAGAGAATATACAAGAGTCACCTGCCGTCAATAGCTGAAATTTTCAGGTGAACCATGCAGGTGAATGTCTTGTATTCTTCGCATGCTTGGATGATCTGGAGGGCAAACAAAAGTCTATTCAATATAAGTTGTCTTCCGTGAAAGAACCCTATAATACACTTTACCCATTTGAACACATCATAGTAGCATCACAGTAAAGCACAATAAAACTTGTAGGTCAAAGTATTCATACCTATTAAAGTGCATCATTTCCTCATGCACTCTGTACATCAAATTAAAGAATTGATGATTACAGGTGGTATTGATTAGACCATCAAACACAAATTCTTATCCAATTTAAAGAATTTAACATAACGTCTACTGGTGTACTAATATCAGCAGATAAAATCATTCCAGCTAATCTGTTGTGTAGAACTTGAAGTTGAGATGGATCACTTACATAACAGTTAAACCAAACGCTACTGGCATAATCAAAGTTTGGAATGACAAGAGCATGAGAAAGAAAATGCTTAGTACGTTTTGCAACACCAATTCTTTTTGAAACATTACCAGAAAAATAATCAACAAGAGATGACCAAGACATATTACTGTTAAACTTGATCCCAAGATACTTGAATCAAATTACTCCATGGGATCAAAGGGAGAAAGATGCTTGCATAAGGACATTGGTTACGCATATCGGCGAAGTAACTGATTTCTGCACAGTTATTATTGTCTAATTATACCTAATTCAATACTCTGGGGTATGTCAGGTGCAAAAGTTGCACTTTTGTTTGAAAATGAATAAAATGTCATCACAATTTCTTTTCCTAAATATCAGTGACCAGTGGATGTACATCATGCTGCATTGACTCGAGCAAATAATAGCACTGTCGATATCCATTGTTATTACCCATGCAGTTGAAAAGATTTCAGGTGCTCATCACCCGATTAAGATTGAGCTATTTTTTTTTCATGACGCAAAGCACAGGATACTTGTCCTCTTTCACTAATAAATAAACATTAGGCTTCTACTGTGCGTTCAATTAACTTTGACCGTATATTTCATCATTTTTCCGAAAAGGAAACAAAGATGAACAAAAGATCATGAAAGAAAGTTGTTTGGCAGACTGTGACCTAACATCTTTGTGCAAAAACACAACTTAACGTATATACAGTATGCCGCGTAACCCCATTTCTATTCAATTTACCGCGTTGTGTTAGCATGGGTCGCTAGACCCACATTTTTTGTATTTTTTTAAAAACATGGTGGTAAATTGAATAGAAATGAGGTCCAGCAATAAGTTATGGATCTTGGTTCTGCACAAATATGTTAGGTCACAGCTTACCAAGCAACATATCCACCATGAGTTTTGTTCACATTAGTTTCTTTTTCAAAAAATGATAAAATATACAGTCAAAATTATTGAACTCACAGTAGAACCTGTTTTTTTAATCGCGAACGAGGCCAGCTCCCTTGCTTGAGTCAATGTAGCATAGTGTATGTCCCTTGATCACTGATATTCAGAAAGAAACTGAGATGGCATTTTATTCATTTTCATGAAAATGTGCAACCTTTACAATTGCCATACCCAATAAATGGTAATTATAATATTTATTATTATTTATAGTGGGAAAATGGTTTACTTCGGCGAAGTATGTAATCAAAATGAACAATTTCTCCTTTGATCCCATGGCCAATAACCCAAATTGCATCTCATCCACTTCCACTATCTTCCGAATCCTATTCTCTAAAACCCTCTCGGCTATGTGTTAGGCAAATTGATTTCAACAAAAAGTGCCTCTACGTCATCATCATGGATATCAAATATTTGTCGAAAAGTTAAAATTTTCCTTAACATAACATGCAATACTACCGTGAGTCTCCTCGTTACTTCTATCAAGACGACCTAAATTATAATTTATCATAAGTTCAGAATCGTCAATACTGCGTGTTGCCCAGGTCTCACTTACACAAAAAACATAAATGTTATTATCATGTAAAAGAATATCTACATAATCAAGTTTGTTCAGACTACTACGAATGTTACGATGAGCTATTTTAAACCATTTGTGAAGTTTACAATTGAAATCTATAAATGATTCACCAAAAAAAGTTCATAATTGCTTATACGATAAAAACATAAATCACAATACGAATTAATTCACGAGTCAACTACATTATAGCCTAAATAAAAATCAAGCGTACAATTTTTACAAGATACATACCTTTGATTTATTTTAATTTTACAAGAACATTATCCACAAAATGTTTTTCTTGTTTGACTTGCTTCTATTTAAACCTTGCTCGTTACATGAAGTATGTTTTTGAGAAAGTAAAGGATTACAGGTACTTAAACATCACACATGGATTTTACATTTGATATTGTTCCTGGAAATTCAGTTTTTGTAACAATATTAGTACTATTATATTTAGAAGAGACAACACTGTATGACATTTTAAGTACATGTATGTAATTTACATCATTGTTGTTTACATTATTTTCATTATCATTGCCTATTTCGTTTTTTTGTGTTAACTTTATCACTTTTGCTTACATTATTTTCATTACCATAGCCTATTTCGTTGTTTGTGTTAACTTTACCACTTTTTCGTACACCACCCTTGTTCTGTACACTTGCAACATGGTTTTGATTTTGATGATCTATAATTTGGGGTGATAGTCCCTTGTAGGGTAAGAAATGGATTTTTTTTAAAGTTCATAACAATTCTGCTGAGTCCATGATCATTGGCATGGATATGGTCCCAAAATAGTTCATGGCGATTTTGTCCATCACGGGTAGCAAAACTAGGAATATGATAAGTGAAGAAGACCCTTTCACTTTTCGCACAGTTCTGGTAGAATGTTGAGTTCAGGTGGGCTATTTATCCCATTTACAGCATTGCTCTTATCAGTTGGAATAGATCTTGGACGTATTCTGACCAGAAGGAAACTCCTGTAGTGCTGCATTTATAGACGTCTTGCCTTTACTTAACGCGATTACACTGACTCGCGGGATACATGTACATTGTTTGGTCATGACTTGTACGATTCACGTTTGGGGTTTTCGTCGTTGCAATTTTCAACTTTCTTTTGAATTCAGCTATGGTACTCCGCTTTCTGCATTACTTAGTTTGTACACCTCTGCAAAACTGCTCGCATCCTATCTGTTGCACATGGAATGCTGAAAATCAGATTTGAAATGATGTTGGTTGGAGTTTTGGTCAGGTGGTGTCTGGTTTCAGGTTTAGTTAGCTAGGTTTTGTGTTAATTGGGCTGGAGACTTTAAAGAGTGGGTCTTTGAGTTTCCATCTTCGAAGGTAAGTGGGTGTTATTGGTTTACATCAGGGCAGTTTGTAGACGTACAAAGCACCACTGATTTGTTGGCAACTGAACAGGTTGGAAGATTCTTGGGGTCTGGAATTGGTGGTGGAGCTTTCAAGTCTAGCTATTTGTGCTCTAGCACATTTCTGTCCAGAGAACTTCTCGTATGATGTTGAACATAGATGATGTAAATTGCTGCATATTCTCGAGGTTGGAATTGAGAAAGTTGGATGCTTGTAACTCGTCCACTTTGCTCTAAGTGAGCAAATGGTATCTTTCAAGCTTTGTGGTACTCATCAAATTGTACATGAGCTATCGTCCACATAATGTAGGTCCTATTGAATTCTGAGCACTGGTGTGATTTGGCAGGATTTGACATGGTTTAAGGTGCACATGGTTGGGAGTGCTGGAACAGATGCCATATTATGCATTATACCTCCCTAGGGAGTCCCGTTGATGTAAATAAATGAAGCTATATCCAGTTAATATGGGAGCGGTCATTATTTACGGTCCAGGTGTGAAGTACGTATTTGAGGGGGGAACCTGAACAATTTTTGTAAGAGAGAGGGGGGAACGTGAAAGTTTCATCCACGAGAGAGAGGGGAACATAACTTTTAAATGGGGAAACCAGCATGATCAAAGTGGGAGTGTGAAATTTTTGAACGGAAGCGAGGGTGAACGCGAAACATTTTTTGCCGAAAAAAGTTGAAATCATCCACCTCCATCCCCCCCCGCATAAATAATGACCGATCCCTAAACAAATTGTCACAGAAGGATCATCGTATAATACAGAGTAGGTCATGAACATAATACACATCAACATACACTTTTGGTGGAGCACACAATTTTCAAGAAAATTAAGGTCCATTGCTCCGATCGCGGTAGAGGTACGGCCGCGTCCCCGGGACCCCAGGTTTACCGGAATGGTCAAAATTTTGGTATCAGAAGAAAGATAACTACTTTTCCTCATTTACACAGTTACTCTATTGGGATTCAAAAATCACGATTTTAGCTCTCATCTTAAAACGGATGAAATATCTGGCGCGAAAATTTACAGATGGGGGTTGTATGGTGAAGGCAATCTATCAAGATGAACAAAACTTATAGACCCAAACGTGCCCATCCCCTTTAATAAAATAGGTAATAATTTCTGTAAAATATTTCATAAACAGATGAGTTTAACTACAAAAAGTAGATCAGTAATGCCTTTGCATTATTTCCAATATGATGAATATAAATTTTTAGTATGTAGCTTGCCAATCAGCGTTAAGTTGACGGAGCTTTGAAGAGGTTTGGTGCGGTCGTCAATGCTGTGTCCTTTATGGTTTGACTAATAACCATACTTAATGTATACCCATTGGGGTTTTGTCACTTTCACACATTTTGGTGGCAAAAGTGGGGGGCATTTATTAGAAGACAATGGAGTATATATACTCACTCATTTGAACACATTCAGCATCATAGTAACACACTAAAATTGTAACCTCAATGTCTGTTTTCACGATGAGGCCAAAGCTTCATGCCAAAGTCACCATTCTAGATCAAGTGTTAAGACTTATGATTGTTCAATTTCAATACAACCATTGAATTTAGTCAATTTGAATTTACTTCACAAGGTTTGCAATCAACTGTATATACTTACTCATTGACACATTGAGCATCAAGTAACACAAAAACATTTAGACGAATGAACCACAAAGGTTTTTTTTTTGTAAACCGGATCAATCTGGTACAGGTTTCCTGGATTAAAAGAGATGCATTTATGGCCGGGCTTGCACTCACACGTGGGATTCCTCTTGTCATGACAGCGCATTATTCGTTCAACTGCCAACTCTCATAATTGGTCATGGATCAAAGAACTAAATACTTGGCCGAATAAACAATTTTCCACTATAAATCTAATAAATATTCTAATTAACTTTATTAGTATGTCAATCGTAAAGGGTGCACATTTTCATGAAAATTACTAAATTGCCATCTAATTTCTTTTCCGAATATCAGTGATGGAGAGACATACACTATGTACATTGACTCAATCAAAACAAAACCAAACAGTTATTCATAAGTACTATATCCACTAGTATAGCAGCGACAATAACACTCAGATTTGTTTTTTAATTTGGAACTGCCATGCCATTGTTACTCTCCATGCAGTTTGAAAATAGTCAGTGTTTATAACCGTCCGAATAAAATGAACTTTGAGGTTCTACTGTGACTGGTTTCAATAACTAAAAGAAACGAAGTCGAACAAAGGTCATGAAAGAAATGTTGCTGGGAAAGTTGCGACCTAACATCTTTGTGCAGAACCGTGAGTCATAAGTTATTGCTGGTCAATGCTGGACCTCATTTCTATTCAATTTACCACCAAGTTCTTAGAAGAAAACAAAAGAAGCCTGGATCCCAGCGACCTATGCTAATCGTGAGATAAAATGAATAGAAATGGGGTTACGCTGCAAGTTAATGGTTTGGTTTTGCACAAAGATGTTCGGTCACAGGCTGCCAAACAACTTTTGTTCATTTTTGTGTCCTTTTCGAATAAATTACGAAATACACGGTCGAGATTAATTGAACGCACAGTGGAAGTTCAACGTTTATTTGTATGTGTACGAGAACAGGTATATTGTGCTTTACGTCATAAAAATAGCTCAATCTTAATCGGAGTGGTGACAGCTTGTCATCTGCATACCGAGAGGATTTACTGGCTATCAACAGTGCTATTATTTGCTCGAATCAATGCAGCATGATGTACATCTACTGGTCACTGATATTTAGCGAACAAAATTGCGACATTTTATTCGTTTTCAAACAATGTGCAACTTTTGGACTTGGCATACCCCATCGTATTGGAATGTATTTAATCGGTTGCTTCGCTGATATGCGTACCCGAAGTCCTTATCCGAGCATCTTTTCTCTTCGATCCAATGGCCTATGACTATCAAGTTCAAGTTCATTTTATTCTCACCACATCTTCAGTGATTTAACAAAACAAATTAAATACAATATAATGATATTAAACTCAAAATACAATTGATTGAAGACAGAATGACATATATGCAATGTGAGCTAATGAAGTCAAGATATTACCAGATAATATTGGCATACATAACAAAACTGAATTAGATTAGGTATTTAAGTCATTTAGGATATCGATTATAAGTGGTAATAATATCAGTATAAAAATGGAGGAAGATGGGTGTGGGAGAGGCCATTAAGATCAAGTGACCTTTAGGATTGACCCCACCCAGTGGGAGATAGATTCTTATATGTGAGCCAGCAAGGGTGCGACAAAACAAGAACAGAACAAGACAAGATAAAAACAGGACAGAACAAAACAGGAAAGGACAAGGGGTAACAAGAGTGAATCACATTGATGTAAAATAACACAAGGCTAAAAAACATAGAAGTAGAGATGGCAAAGTTGATGTGAGCTATCTGTATGAAAAAAAATCAGAAATAGTGCAACAAACCGGGGCCTACAAAATGATACGTAGGCTGGAAATTGAGAATTGTTCCTTCGCTCATCCCGATAATAAATTAGTGAAATTATAATTAAGTATTTGACCTGAACAAAAACTAGGAAAGTTACTGATTAACAGTCAAGTAGAATATTTTTGGTAAAATAAACCTTAACATTAATAAAAAGTAAAATATATATGCAAAATTAGTATTTAGAAATAAGTTGATTTTTAAGATTTGTTTTAAATATGTTGGCAGATTTAGATGATTGTAAGTTTAGGTCAAGCGAATTCCAGATCCTAGGACCGGAGTTTTTAATTGAGTATTTAGTTAAATTCAAAGTAGCTTTAATTGGAATAAATTTGTTGGCATGTCTTGTGTTATAATTATGGATGTCTTTGTGTTTAAAGAAGAAATTTTCAAATGATTTTGGAAGGTTGTTATTAACATAGCGGTGCATGAAGATTGCTGTTTGAAGTTTATTTATATCGAATATGTTAATTTATGGAATAATGGCTTGGTATGAGATAAATAGGGAGAATCAGTGCAAATACGGATTGCTTGTCAGTGGCGGATTTAGGAGGGCCCTGTCAGCAGCTTAAGGTAGGGCCCCTTTAGAGTCAAGAAGCAACGCAATATCGCACTTTAATGCGACTAAGGTGTGTCCAAGGGGCCCTAAGAGCAATATTTTAGGGGGCCCTGTCAGCAGCTGCTGACACTGCTGACTCTTAAATCCGCCACTGTTGCTTGTTTTTGGAGTTTAAATAGTCTATCAAGGTGGGTTGGATTATTGAGTTCCAGGGACAGTGAGATAGATTGAGTGTAATGTTCGATGTTACCCAAGCAATATTACTGTAAGAAATATATGGAAGAATCAGAGTATTATATAAAGTGAACAAGATATTAGGTGGAAGTGTGTGTTGAGTCTTTTAAGAACTCCAATACTCCTAGAGACTTGGTTTGTGATCTTATGGTCTTTCCAATTCATATGTTTGTCAATTACAACACCTAAGAATGTGGTGTTAGTTGTGGGATTTATTTTAGTATTATCAATTTGTATGTTCAGTTTAGGAGGTTTATTGGACTTCTTGGAGAAGTGAATGTAATTTGTTTTTTTAACATTGAGTGAAAGCTTAGTAGCTTTAAACCAATTTGTGACATGAACCATTTCAGTGTTGAAAGTGTTAATGAGGGTATCAAAACTATCTTTGCGAAGAAAGTTTGGGAAGCATGCCCAAGCATTACACATGGATTTCGGGTGGAACAAGCTTTTCCTGGGTACACAACCATCCTTTAGTTGGAGGAGCAAGGTGAAGTCCCATGTGAGTTTTGTGGTAAAAGCAAACAACCTGTTTAGATATCTTCAGGGGGGTCTTAAAGAACATGAAAAACCGTCTTGCCAAAAATGTAGTCATGAAGGAGGATGGTTTGTGGCGCTTTTTTTTTCAAAATGGCCGCCCAAGTATGAAATATGAGCTAAAATACGATGAAATAGAAGGACGTTCATATTAATTTTGTCGTGAAAGCAAGCAACTTGTCTATAGATATCTTCCAGGGGTATAAAAGAACATGAAAAGCCATGTTGCCAAAATAATTATAGTCGTGTAGAGGGTAGTCTATGGCCTTTTTTTAAATGGACTCCAAAAGTATGAAATATGACATAAAATACAGCTAAATAAAAGATCATTCATGTAGATTTTGTTGGAAAAGCAAACTACCTGAATAGTCATCTTCAGGGGGCACTAAACAGGAAAACACTGCTGTCATAAATCTAGTCATGTAGGAAGGTGGCTTATGGCCCTTTTTCAATAATTGCCACCTAAAGTATGTAATATGGCATAAAATGAAAGGGCGTAACCACCAAATATATCTACAGGTGAATCAAAGAATAGGAAAAACCAACTATAGTAGATTTCAAAA
>JAMKCH010013208.1:0-82201 GCA_023653785.1 Ophioderma brevispina
GAGGGGGACTGAGAAGATGTGTCCCCCTTAATTTCACACCCCATCCCAAAATGATCTCATCGAAATATAAAATACAGGTGCCCATTTCTCTCCCCCCCCCCACATACTAAAAATGATACTCCCACACCACTGAAGCTCACTGCACCACTCTCTTAAAATGAAGAGTGAAAAATTCACTCTGATTTTCGAGTATTTTAAATATCTCTAATCTAGTGGCTTTTAGCTCTAAAAGAGCGAGAAAATTCAACCTGACAACACCTTCTCTCGCGGTTAACAGAACTCACTCTGTACCGAGTTGCCTCAAAATGCCACTCTTCTTCGGAGTAAGGCCCACTCTGAACTCTTATCGACCGGTTTTTAGCTCTAAAAGGTAGAAATGCTCACATCTTTTTATCGAGTGAACTAATAGCCAATCGCCGCAAATCGCGTGATTATTTCGAACAACATGGGGCGGACCGAGTTAGTAGACCGTCAGCAAACGTTGACGTAAGTTGAAATTATGAAGAAATCATAGATTCTTCACGGGTGAGTAGTATTGTATGTGTCGGTCACAGTTCCTAGCATTTACAGACAATGTGGAGAAGCATTGAATGTTATTTACTGTATTAATCACTCCGTCCTACGGTATCCCCCGCGCCAGTCTCCCTTCCAGCTAGGCTTACACTTGCACGAACGCACAATCATGCTGTCACGACGGCTGCAACCGTGATCATTCACGTCATGCATGCCACAATCAATGCATGTCTCACGATCATGCCATTGCCGGCCACATTTTTCATTCATGTCACATGCTAGAATTATGAACCACACATACAATATAACTCCCAAATAAACAAAATTCCTATAAAGCACACGCTATAAGAGTGACTAGTTCACTCTAAAAAGGAGTTTATCAGTTCACTCTGTTCCGTAGAGTTTTTTGTTTCACTCTTTATTTGAGTGGATCTCACGCTAAAAGATGCGTCACTCAGCCTGGCTCTTTTTTGAGTGAGATTTCACTCTTTTAGAGTGGTTTTTCACTCTTTCGTTTTAAGAGCGCAGCACCCACAACACCAAAACCTCTTAAGCTTTGTCATAAGATGGTTTTGAACCAATTCCCATAATGCATTGCAATTTCCTTACTTTTTGTCAAACCACATTTCGTACTTAGACTAAAAGTGTTTAAGTTGAAGAACCACAAGACATTTTAATGATCATGATAAAGATTAAGTACTAGTGTTTTGTGGGCTAAAAATGAGTGTAACTCATGGTTTTTATGTGTTGAAGAACAAGATTTTTGTTGGGAATCACTGACCTTACTGGGTGGAAATTTTCCTTCCAAAAGTGTGCATTGTGGGATGGACGCAATACACCATCTCTCTGAGCTTCATCACTCCGACTGTCAATTAAACGTGTGAGAACGCTGCTCTCTCTAAAAAGATGCTTCACTTCTTACTACACCTCAATTGGTAATACAATTAAACACAATTACCCCAGTCTCATTTTATAATTTGAACCATCACCAATTATTGATTGACTCACTCGCCTCACCATACAGTCATCTCAGTCAATATATTGTAGAACTCACTTCATTACCATGGGTCAATCATCTTTAGTACTCAATACCAAAGCAATATTGATTGACCACCAGGAGTTTTTAAAATCCATATTAGAATTGCATTTTGTCTGACATTAGCACAAGAAGGAACTGCACACTTGTTGGGAAGGGTTATGCTTCAAATTATTTGTTGAGGTAGGATATAGTACGTCTACTGGATAGATTTGTTGACAATTTAATAGGGGGCATGTGGGGGAAGCATGCATGTTACTTTTCAATGTGTTCCAAAATTGCTTTTTAGAATTTCAAATGTTATGATGTTGGAACGCAGTTGAAAAAAAGGACAAATGATGCAAAATAGGTGGGTTATTTTTCTCAAGTCTTAGATTATCGCCTTATAGGCCTTACAGTTATAGGCGAGGTATGGATGTATGTGTGTTGGGTGGGGGGATATGGTCCCCCCCCCCATCACAAAAAGCAAGGTGTTTATTTGGTTTACTTTTTGCTGATTCTTTTAGCAAAGGGAATAAAATTTAGAGAAAATTAACAATAAAGTCCATGTGGGTGATGAGAATGTTCAAAATGTCCAAAAAAACAATTTTGAAGGGTTTAGTCCACTTTTTCGGAAGCCCGCCACCCCCAATAAAACAAATACCTGCATATATGGCCCTGGTTATAGCCATTTTTATTATCTCAAAAACAAAAATTAAAAATTTTTTTTGGTGGCGCAGCGGCGGGGTGGGCTGACGGGAATGTGGTGGATGGTGGTTATCAATGGTGTATGTGTGTGTGTGTGTGGGTGTGTGTGTGTGTGTGTGTGTGTGTGTGTGGGTGGGTGTGTGTGTGTGTGTGTGTGTGGGTGTGTGTGTGTGTGTGTGTGTGTGTGGTGTGGTGGTCATTGTGGTGTGTGATAGTGTGTGGTGGCCACAAGTTAACATGTATTGAACACTGAAAGAAGAAACTTTTTATAAATCAATATCATAAAAAGACAATTTCTTCCATAGATATGTCACTCTAGGACAATAACATTTCACTAAGAAAGGCTAAGATGTATGTAAATTTTCAATGAGCAGTGTAATTAAAAAAATAAAAAATTTTTTAAACAAAAATTTTTTATTTTTAAGAAATTCCAAAATTACCGATTGAATGACTATAGTTGAAATCAGAATGAAAAAAATACATTTCAATGAGTCCAACATGCCTCGTCTTGCATACTGCCAATGGGCAACTACCGTCCAATCCGATTGGTTATCCATAGGGTTAGATGATGTTTATAGATAATCAGAGGACAAGCTAGATAAGCTTAGGTATAATACATGTCTAGTTTGATTGGTTACTATAGAGGTTATACCATGTTATATCAAAGTAATGACCAATCAGAGATATTATAAAAATAACACATTAAAAAAAACAAAAATGTTAAATTAAAAGAATTTAGCCACAGTGAAAAGCCAATGGCCCATCTAACCATTCACTTAAATCTCAAACCTATCCATCAATCCTGATATGCACAGTGCTTCCACAACAGGTGACATTTGTCATAAGCCATGATCGCAGCGCAGAAACAAGGTCAACAAAGAATGTCACCGCGGTGTACATTACGCATCTTCCTGTTATAAATCAAAACTAATTTTAAGCTATAACTTGGGAATTTTATAAGTGTTATCAAGGCCGGCACATGTCTAAGCTTGGTCTAGCTTTTTCCTCTGTGATTTTGGGCAATTTTGTCCTAAAATATTGCAGCACTTTCTTTATCTGGAAGTAAAAAATAGTCTTGTAACAAAAAATTTAAACTTAATACTCCCTGTATTTGTCCAATTAAATGGACCAATGTTTATGCGACTGTTGATTATTGCCAAAGTGAAAAAATGATAACTTCTCGTTTAGGGTCATTTACAAGAATTCAAATCATTCACACTTAAAAAATTCGGTAGTCAAATTTGACCCCCGATGACGTAACAACTACAATTTAGTCAATTTTTGAACTTAAAGTCATGTGTAATAATTTTGTATCATATATAACAGTTACATTCATAAATTACTTACAATTAGTACAAATGACTTCGTAGTAGTCTAAAAAGTGTGTTCATGATTTTGACATTGACCCAATTCAAAATAACACACAAATGTAAGCTACAAGGATCCCAGATAGGATAGATAGGCAGAAAGATACATAGGTTTGCAATCACAATTTACCATCCTTGGTTCTATTTGTCACCATCAAGAGGATTTTTCTTACAAATTAATAAACCATATTTTCAAATGTAGCAAGACGCCACAATTGCGGAAAGAATGATACAAATAAAGCTTTGAATTGATCTCAAATGAAGGATTTACTAATGTCACAACCAAAAATGTGTTTGGAGATGCCTGTTTGGCACTATACATGTGCAAACATTTTTCTTTAAATGAGTTTTGTGGTACTATAGGGTGACCCCAAAAATGAAATCTATGACTTTATATTTATACTGTCAAGACTTGCATTTTGGGTCACCCATAGATGGAGATTTCCTAGATTAATTAAAAAAAATGGGCAAGATATGGACACCCACCCCACAAATAAGTAACTATATATTATTTTGCTATGTAATATAAACTGATTCCAAAAATCTTGAGAAAATGTTTTTGTACCCTCAAGCTGGTCTCAAGCAAGTGCGGTCAAAAGATACACACCTTTATCCCTTTGAGAAAAGCTCATAAAAGCCACGATTGAGTTTCTTCGCCTTTAAGAAAATCTACACCATGTTCGAGCTCAAAGATATCAATCCAATCTGTGCTATGAAATTGTAAAAATAAAAATTGCCAAAGATAGTTGTGAAAATGTGTTAAGTTCTAAAAACTAGGTAAGCGGTTCGTAAAAACATACTCCGACAAATGAAAAGACCAGCGGCGATTATTAAAACTGAAGAAATACGCCATGGTATGGTATTTAGTCGTTCATTTAATTCATTCATAAAGTCCTCCCGCATTCTTATCCTCCCTATTATTGGTACAGAGGTGTATGCATCCATCCAAACAAAAGAACTAGTGGCAAGATAAGTGTTGGAAATTTCCCCTCAATTAAGGTCATGGATCCCTTTAAAACATACAAACCCTGACTTTACAGTCATTTTAGCCAAAAACAAAGTGCTGAGTAGTACTAGCCCGGATATTGTTTGACATGATCATGAATGTGCTTGGATTCTTAACACTTAACAGCTACAGCATGTCTAAAAAAATAAAAATGGTAAATCCAACAAACAATTGTTTTCAATATTATATCTCAAAAAGTTGTTTTGTATATCACATTCAAGAGAAAAGACCAGGTTCCAGGATTTTTTGTTCATTTCTCAATTGCTATTTGTAAATCTAAAGAGATAGCCTCGGGTTTACGGCGGAAACACAAAATCCGAGTTTGTGCCACTTTTGGTTGAGTGCAAAAGGTGAAAACGGAATATAGTTACAACATAAGGTATTCAAACTTGAACAGATATGAAATTTTTTTAAAGCGGACTTAAACTCAGTAAAGAAACTCTAAAGATACGAAAACAGTTAATGGTGGAAGTTATGATCAGTAAGTTATGGCTTTAAGATAAAGTAAATAACATTCGACATACTGTTGTTTGTCAGAAGAGACCATGAGCATACAGAAATATTTGTATTGTTTGTTATTTATGAAAAGAAGATTTTTATAATTGAACTGGTTATGTTGACTATTAAAACTTCTGTCGATAAAACTAGACTTCCTTTGTTTACTAAATTTAATCTGTGTTTTGTTTCTTTTTGTCAAGTTGCAATCTTTTGTGAGTTTCAAGACAGCATGGTATAGCTATGCAAAACAACTTTGCCCATGCATAAAAGTGGCACAAAATCGACTTTGGTATATCGCTCTAAATTGATTATATCTCTGGATTGACAAAAGCAGATGAGATGAAACAAACAAACAAACCATTGGAAAGCCTGGTCTTTGTTCTTTAATATTATGTCAAGTAAGAATGACTTATTTTGAAATTTCAAATTTAACCATTTTTTTCTGATTGTACCACTTTTTTGAGACAGGCTGTAGTACTCATGGGGATAATAGAAAGAAGCACCTCTTCTCTGTGAACTCAAATCATTTTGTCATATCATATCATATAAGCAAGAGCAAAAACAAAGCAAACTGCATCACCTTAAAAAGCCATGCAAAAACTGAGTGCAAGCAAGAATTCATTATTCATAACCATTCCTAGAATTGTCATTATTTGATTAAACAATGCAAGATTCACTCCTGACTGCCATACATCCTGAAAAGAACCCAATCCAAATTTGATGACACGGATCCCTTTTCAAACAAGGCCGGGATAATCTCTTGAGGATCAACTGCCTTTTGGCGCGTGCGATTCACACGGAACCTGCGGGACCACACTAAGTAGATGAGCCCATGGGTTTAGAAACGAGGAATGTATTTAATTAATCATAGCCTCTTGTTGCTTTTGATCTGCTACAAAGATCAATGCAGGATGGTGTTGATGATGCATAAGAGAGGGAGAGAGAGAGAGAGAGAAAACTCGGGGTCCTACAGTTGATACTGCGATTCGAGTTCAATTTTTTTGAATTTTTCCCATATTTTTTCACAATTATTGCTTTTTCATGATGTATTCAGAATCAGCATGCAAAAATACATTCATATGAGTACAAACAAGTCTAGATTAGTTCATTGGTTTTTGAGATGGGCTCCCCAAATGACCTGCAGTCATTTGGGAAGCATCTCAAAAAAAACCATGTTACTACACGGGTTTTAAAAGGTTAATATAAATTGTTTGGGGACATGGTTTTGTTTCAGGTGTTAAGTCAAGTGGGTAATTTTCCAAATGAAATTAAAATATCAAAGAATAAGAATTTGAGCAGTTAGATGACAAATTCCTGGGGGTTGATTCAAGAGCAGATTAGCCACCTGTGTATTGAATACCTTAAATGGCAAAAACCTGCAATATTTACACTGTTACTAACTGGTAGCACAATTTAGCCATCCCACAGCTCAGACAAACAACTTTAAAGTTTATTGTTATGGGGGCAAGGGTATTTTCCATAAGGGAGCGTCATTATTAACCAGGGGGAAAAATTCTGGTAGACGTTTCATATAGAAGTCCCCCACGGATTGCAAATGAGGCATTACAAATTGATTCAGTCCATTGCGGGCTGTATGCATTGTGCAGTAGCCCTTGACAGAATGAATGGCAATACTTAATTTGCAAACTATGGACTTTCTATATGAAACACGTCTACCAAAATTCCAAGTCCCTCTTCGCTTCCATTTCAAAAATTTTGCATTCCCTGATTTCTATTCCAGTCATGTTCCCCTCTTATCCTGGGAGACAAATTCATATTCTCCTCTCCCCTTACAATTAGTTTTTTTGTCTTCCCCTCAAATAATCCATTCCGGCGTAAATAATGATCCCTCCCAAATTCACCTTAAACTCTGATTCTCATTACCCATGATGTGCGCTGGTGGGTATCATACATCATTACCCCCAAACCAGGGGGTGCATTTCTTAATACACTGGTGATGAAGCTACTGAACTGTGCCATGGGAGTTGAGATTTACGGCTTTGATAGGGGTAAGGTAACATATGCTCATCCACCAAGGATCAGTTTCATTGAAATGGGACATGAGGAAGATTTTTTTTTTAGGATACGAATTTCTCTCAATTGCACAGAAATCGATGTAGACCACCTACAAGAAAGTTCGAAGTTTATTGTCAAACAAGTACAAAAGAAACAGCAACCTTGTTTTGAACTTGGCCTCTGACTATCGTAATAGTCCCCATAGAACAACCGCTTTGACTTTCTGTGTGCCTACGACAGAAAGTACTTAATCATCATATTATACATAAAGACGGGTATTCTGCTTATTCACTTCAGGTGTGATACAGACATTGGAAAGCATTCCAAATATGCAAAAAACCCGGGTTCAAAGAAATTAGGGGGCGCTTCTTTCTGGAAATCTCACTCATGTCTCTTTAAACTCTACATGTGAATTAACGCCTGAAATGACCTTGTGTGTTCTGGGTATCAAATCAACCCAAAAACCAGGGGGTTGTATTTCTTAATTACAATGGTGAATGTAAAGTGATGAACTGGGCCAAAGGGAATTGAGGACTATGGCATAGTAGACACTTGAAACTGGACCATGACACAAGCACCGGTATAAATGTTCAGAAAAAAACGTAGGTGCAATGAGTGGGGAACTAAGATCCATTTGCAGTAATAGAAACTAGATAACATACCTGGAAATTCCCTTGGGGTGTTGCTAATGTGAAAGTTGCACATTTGGCGTAAATTGGGATCGTTTATGCACAAATTCACAGACGATAATTGTTGAATTCAACTACCCGTACGATAAGATACGATAAGAAAGTCCCGATTTCAAAGGAGCACCGCAACGTAACTAATACCCAGCGGGGGAGGGGGCGGCCAGGAGGAAGCTGAAAACTTCCAAAACAAAACCGCATATAACAATACATTTTTGTTGGTTTATCCCTTTGCACGGTTTTGGCAGTTATTAGTAACTAATAATACCTTCAGAAGGACCATGTAGCATACAGCAAAACTGTGGATTGGGTCAGGAAAGGGCATCCGGTCCGTTATCTTTTTTATCGGCATCCCGTTGACGGGACAAAAACCGGATTTAAAACTTTGGTTTAATTAACTAACAGTAAATGGTTTGTTAATAATATATTAATGTTGAAGGTGAAACGATCCAAAATCGGGAGGAAGGGAGAATAACGATGTCGGAAACCATGCAGTTTAACAGGCTTTATTAATTGAAAATCTTTCAAAAATCTATGTTCTTTTATTCACTTGGGAAAAATATGGCCCTCTTTCTTAAACTTTATTGTTCTTATTACTTAGTTATTTCCTTAAATATCTGAAAATCGGGAGATTGCTAGCAAAACAGGGAGTCTCCGACAGAAAATGGAGAGGTTGGCATCTCTGATTACACCCTCATTACACAAGCATAATTATAGTGCCCTCCTAACAGTGTTTCCAAATGAGGAATATGAACAGCCAAAATGGGTTTCCCGCTGCTAAATGCATTTTCTTCGACTTATTTGCCGACACATACTTATTGCTCCAGGACTTCTTTTTCTTGGGAGTCAAGTATATTTCTGTCTACCTGCAGCTGATGAAATGCAACTTGCCTTGCCGTTTCACTCTCAGAAATAACCTATAGATTTTTATGCCAACAGAGAAAACCAAACAACATATTTAGTAAGAATCATTTAAACATGGGTCGTTTTTAGTTTTCCTTGTGATACCTTGAGACCATGGGTTTTTGGTATGAGAAATTATTCAACATTGCGTTCAATTTGACAACTGACTCAAAAAACTTTGCTAAAATGACAAATTTTGAAAAATGGGTATACGTATTTATGCAAGTAAAATCCTTGAAATGGGTATAGCTTTTTCTGCCGCTCAAAAAAAGTGATGGCAAGTTTGTCTGGAAATATTATCTTGTATGATTTCGGTAATATTTTTAAGTAACTTAAAGACCTCGCTTCCTGTTTAGTAACATCTAAAAAAACCCATAGAAATACGATGATGAGTTAATGAGTAATTAGGTTTGGGCTCCAGCACCAGAAAACCCCCCTACCCATGCATGGCCAGGGGAAAATAAAACTTAAACCACCGGAACCACAAGACTATTTGTACTTATTACAATACATTTAAAACAGATAAAAAAATCAGCCATAATTCTTCTCGTATGTATAATTTGGATCTGGGATTTGGACAAATACTAAATGTTTAAAAGTATTCATTTGTGCAAGTGGCGAGTTACGAAATGGCATTTGACATCAAAAAGAAAATGTCAGTTTTCGCCCATGCACAAATTGAATGAACGCTCTGTTTTTTTATTCCAAATAAAGAATTGTAAGAAAGAATATTTTTATTTAGTATAACATTAAAAAAAAAAAAAAAAAAAAACAAGTGGTTTCCAGTAGGCGCTCGCATTTTGATTTTGGACGCCATTGTACCGCGTTTTTTAAATTTGATTTACTGAGACAATATTTGCACTTTTTAGACTTCTGTAAGTGCCTCAGAGATAGAAACTTTCATTAAAAAATGGTACATGATCCCAAATCGATAATTCTTTATAAACTAATAACTTGCAGTAAATATGATTGCAACTGTTTGACTGGCATTGATTGATTGAGCTAGTCTGGGGAAAATCCTTTAAGAAAATAAAAAATTTAATTTTTTAGTTTTTTTTAAAAATACTGAAAAAAACTTGATTTTGTTGGGGCCTTATGACCCTTCATATGTGTAAGTTAAAAAAAATATTGCCCTCTCTAACCTGTTTGATCAATGCACTTTATACATTAGAAAAACAGACAGACGAGATCTAAAAAAAAGGGTGCGACATTAATGTAGATTGCCATAGACTAGCCATCGCTGATTAAAACAAAATATCAACAGCTTAGAGAAATTAAGCCTAAACTGTGTTTTTTGCTTGTACGTGCTTCGGTATACAGAAAAAAAGTTCACATTTCTATTTCACTTTAGAAACAGGCCCCCCAATTGCCTAGCTTATTGTTTGTGTCGAAAATTATATTATTCATAAAATAGGTAATTTATCATTTGAGTATTTAATGATATTTTCCATTTAAAATGTGTCAAACAATATGAGCAAAAAAATTATTGTCATTGCGTACTAAGTGATAGCATTTTGTCCTAATACTTTTGCAACTCGCTTCAAAAAAATACGTAGTCATGGAGATGAAAAGTATGAAGTTAAATTTCTCCTACTTTCTGCAAAAAAATCTATTTTTTATACTTGACAAGTTGCACTAAAATTAAGATTTTTTGTACTAATTTGCGGTCAGCGTTGACCTTGGAAATTATAAGCAGTCTAAAAACCACATAAGATCCATGGAGTTTGAAAGTAAAGCAGAACGTAGGCCAATTTACGTAGATTTAGTGATCATTGCCAGATTGTTCGTATTGGGGGGAAGTGTTGTAGATGGTGTCCACTCTAGCCGTCTAGCGTTCCCTATTTTTATCCTACTCATTGCCTTTTTGATATTATAGTGAGTCTAACTATAAAGTATTCTAATAATTCACAGAAAGGAGAGAAGCGTCCAAAAGAGTTTGAAGTGTCCAGAGGGTCGAATCGTCTTTGATCTTGTGGACCGAATTGGTTTGGCCGAATTGGCTTTGGGCGAATCGTTTGGGTACTGTTATGAATGACAAGGCTCGTGATTGGCTGAAGCCGGTGAGTGGCTTTTTTATTGCATATGACATCATCGAATTACGGCGTGATTTTTGAACGGTTTATTCAGAGATTTGCTACAGTTTCTCTCAATGTGCAACTTTGAATGCACCCTCGGATGGATAATTTGGTTTTTATTTTTTCATTTGATTGGTGTCAACAACGTAGTTCCCCGTGAATTGCACCTAAACAACGTATTTTCGGGCTTGGGTTATGGTCCATATCTATAGCCATTCCACCCTGATTACATTATCACAACACTGTTGATCTTTCGTAACATCAACGATCCCCCAAGCTTCACACTAGCCATTTAGAATGACTAAATCAACGGACGTTCTCGGAAGAATTTATTTACATCAAGTACACTATCCCCATATGTGTTAATGTCAGGAGCTTATCGCTTTGAATGAATAGCACCTTGAGGCCAGTATTCCTGAGATAAAGCCAGTAGAGCTTGAGGTTTACACAATGACAACAAGTTTGTCATTTGTCATTGTTTGAAATGGTTATTGTTACAGCCCAATACAAAACACACATGTGCAAAGGATGTTGTTGATGTGTCAGAGTTCAAAATAGATCGAGAATGGGTGTCTCAGACAGCTATGGGTGTTATTAACCGATATTTACTGCCCCACCCAAACCCCACCAAGACCACATATGTCTCATATTGTGTTTGTTGGTGTTTTGATGACCAAAGAAAAGAGAAAGAGAAACGAGCCACCTCTAGATAAATTGGTTAATCACTCTCTGGGGTTGGATCATTGACTTGATCCTCACGTGCATTGTATTGATGCTATGTTAAGTTTCTGTAGAATATGAATATAGGACCACCTCTTCTAACTATAATTTTCTTAAACAGCTGTGAAATGTAAGCAATTCAGTGGCTGATGCCCCGGGGTTCAATGTGTTAATTGAAACCCAGGGTAGTACACGCTGCGTATTGCAGTTATTTTTAGGTTGAAGCGGCTCGCGTCAGACCGCGTTTTGCTACTTTCGCGCGCGCTTGCCAACATTGCGTCTTGTTGGGTATGATCGTTGCGTTCAGCGGGTTGGCGATTGTTTTCACTGGGTGTGATGGCAGTCTTTTTTGTTGTATTTAAAGCCGTTACGTATCGCGGAAAATGGGTTTTTTTAAAGAGCCTAAATGATAAAAGCTGTTAAGAATGAAAGAAAGGTATGATTTTGGGAACCGTACTCTCTTTACGACGAATTGAACCGGCGGACACCATTATTTTTGAGTAGAGCACCTCGGCCTTCGGCCCGTTCTTCACTTGAAATAATGGTAGCGCCTTGGGTTCAATTCGTCGTAAAAAAGAGGTACGGTTCCAAACCATACCTTTATTTCTTCTAAACAAAAATACATTTACCATTGCTGAAATAAAAATTGTTTTTATAGAGTACGCCAACTTGATGATGAGGACAAAATAAGTTTGGAAGATACGCCACCAGAAGGCTTTTATTCTAATTAGCAAAAAATGCCATGGGAGATTTGATTGTTTTCCGCCAAAAACATAAAATTTTGGGCAAAAATAATTAGAGTGAAAAAAATGGAGTGGGTCCACGTGGACCCCCCATACACTAATGTGTTAAAATGTGGTTTTTTTTCTCATGTTTAGCGTATCACCTACTAAACAGAAAGGTGCAACAACAGATTTTGAGTCATCCCTATTTTCTGTGATATGTAGTGATTTCATATAGATTAGACACGCAAAAGATTCCTACCTTTTATTTGGTTACAGAAATAACCTAAAATGAAAATAACAGGTATTTGTATAAATGCTTATATTTCAATAGAAAACATAGGCTGAATTTCCTAATTGCTCCTATAGGAAATTAAAAATTGTACAATTTTTTGTACCAAGGAAACAGTTCTCAACTTAATCCTTTCAGATGGGGATATTTTTCACATTTTTTAGGGAGACATGTTATTTGAAATCTCTTGTTCCACCTTTAACACAAAAAGGTAAAACATTTCTCCAAGTTTTCAAAATATGTATGGTGTTTAGAAATTAAAAATTTGGTGTTTAGAAATTAAACAGTTGGTGTTTAGATATTGACATGTTTAGAGATTAAATGCTTCGAAACGTTTTAAAACATTTAATCTCTAAACATGTCAAATATCTAAGCATCAACTGTTTAATATCTAAATACCAAATGTTTAATTTCTAAACACAAAGTGTTTAATTGCTAAACATTAAAGATACATGAGGAGATTTTCCCCAGAAAGAAGCGCCCCAATTTTTGTCGAACCCAGTTTTTTGCTATATTTGGAATGCTTACCAATGATTAGATAACCTTGAATGTGAATTAGCCGAATACCACGTCTTTAATGTAAGTAAGATGAATAATTAAGTACTTTCTGTTGTTCCACGACATAAGGGGGGGGGGGGTTGAGTCAAAGCATGGTTTTTCATGGGACGATTGCGATAGTAGGCAGTTCAAAACAAGGTTTGCGGTTTTCTTTTGTACTGGTTTGTTCATAAACCGTCGAAACGTGTCTCGGTAGGTGGTCTACCGACCGATCCAGTTAAAATTGATAGTAATTTGTATCCTCAAAAAAGCTCCTGTCACTTTATAAACACCATAAAACACCACCTTGCCTCACTTTCTAAACACTGCTTTTACAGTGCAACATTATCTTTTTGGCCTGAGTCATAATCACTTCAAACAATTGTTATTTGGACTATGTCGCTGTTTGATCCCGATCCTTCTTTGCTCCTCCGTTTCTCTCTCGTGATATGACAACAAACGAAAAGACAAGATTTCACCTGCACTGAGAGGGCTACCATGAGGATCTTGCCACTTTAAGGAAGACCATTCTTGCTATTTCAAGAGCCTATAAACAAGTTCATTCTTGTTCTTTTAAAGCACCTTTTTAAACAAACCCCAAATACAAAACTCAAACAACATCAACGTTGTGCTTTATCTCAGTTCCGACACTAGATTTCATCACCAAAATTTCAATAGAATTAAGTAGAGAAGAATATTTCCTGATGGAGAGTCAAATGACACTACACTTGATGTCAGTACCCACGATTGTTTTCTACTACTCGGATACTTGGAAAAATAAGAGGTTTACAAACTACCTAGAAAAGGAAGCAATACGTTGAAACTACAGCGTATTGTTACCATACAGTTCATTATCCATGCAGACCAGTGCCTTACATGGACAGACTAGATATAGTTTGAGACCATAATTACATGATACAAAGGCATATAGTATGGCATGCACCAGTGTGTGGCACCAGACTTCATTTTCTGGGGGAAATGGGAGGGGTTGAATTTTTTTTGGGGGGGGGGGAAAGTGAAATTTGGGGGCCAAAAAACCCCCAAATTCTGGCAGGATTGTAACTCAATTTTGGCCCAAAATCGCTAATTTTGGCCAAAAATCTGTAATTTGTTCTTCTGGCCGAAAAAATGGGGGGGAAATTGCCCTCCCCATGCCCCCCCCTCCCCCCCCCGGCGCTGCCACTGTTATGCACATATCTGGCACATCTGTTGATGGGCACTTGTCACTGAAGAGAAATCTGAGACATATCAACAAATAAAAAATACAAACATCCTTCACCACTCGCATTAAGACACATCAGTGATTTTGAAAAATATTTGAAATTTGGCCAGGAATAGCTTCAAAGTGAAAGGATAGTCTGTAGAATCATCATAATTAAACCGTTTCTTCCTCCTCCTCCGCTCCCGGCTATAGAATTGACAGAAAAGGAAGAAAAAACGGCAGTGTTCCAAGATACGATTCTCCATTCACTTACGTGTTGTAGTAAGTGTCCGATGTTTTTGTACGCGACAGTATAGTAGTTAATACTAAAATCTCCGATTCTGTTCATATTAGGTTGCTTCTTTGGTCTTATCATTTACAGGGTATGTTAGGATACCTGTACTTGTTAAACTTAACTGTAAAAATCTGGATTTGATGACTTTTTCAATTTGCTGATTTAGCTAATCACTATAGTTGTCTTTAAATTCTACCAATGCGCACGATTGTGATTTGTTGGATTTTCCGGTGTATATCTTCCGCATTTCATGTGACCGTGGGCATCTTCAGAATTTTGCCGCCATTCATAAAATTTATGTGATTATGCAGATTTTCATGCTCACTTGAGTGTCAAACCTTAGGTAATTTTCACATATTTTAGGGGATTGGTTAATGCTTTTTTTTTTGCCATTTTTATTTCAACCAAACTTTAAAGATTTTCCTTTTGAGAATCCAGTCTTGCCGTATCACTTTTGATAAAATCTCCCGGATCTAAACTCTCAGCTTGTTAGGAAAATCATTAATCAACTAAAAACTGCTTACTCTCTAATTGTGTTACAAAAATGTTGAAGGACTACTGGACATGAATCTATTGCCCCACACAATAATGAAATTCCTAAATAAGATGTACCCCAGATGGTTTTCATGGTATTGGAAGTGTTCCTTGCAAAGAAAAACGCCATTTTCATGCTTATTTTTCGTAGCAGTAGGCGATTAAAAGAAGCCGCCATGTATTATTACTTACCGCTTATCATTCTGCCACAAGCCTTGGAACTTTGGCTCGATCCTTTGTGTGCTCACTGAAGTTCTAAGGATGAGGCTTGTTGAAAACTGGCTGGAGTCATACATGTGATATATTTCGCTGGGCTTCTTCTTTCGGGTATTTTTGCATGCGATTTTTGTAAAAATAGCACAGGGATAAAGATGGCAGCTTCCATGATTGCTCTACATTCATGTAAATTTGTTAAATCTGGATTTTTTTCACAAGAATACTCCAATGACCATTTACCATCTGGTACATCTATTTAGGGATATTTCATTATTAATTTGTTGACGATTCATGCCACTAATTCCTTTAACCAAATCCTATACTACCCCCAATATAACTAAATCTATAGGCAGGGCCCCACAACCCTGCTATTAACATAGAACAAGTCTTGACACATGACAGCACCACCCACTTAAAAAACATTTCACCTTTTGCATTTCTGTGTTTAGGATCGGTACAATTTGCAAAAGTCTCACAATCTATATATCGGCAAGGGTTTTGGGGCATCGTTGGGGATCTCTTAAGTTTTTTTGACTATTTTATTTCGTAGACCTTGTTCTCATGGTTATGAGTGCAACAAAGTCCATGATCTGTCACCTTTTACACTTTGCAGAAAACCTCGTTTGGTGTTCAAATTTCTTTGTTTTCCTATTGTTTTAAATGTCCTTATTTCTTTCATGACATATTTAGTACTTTGAGTTGAGATTAGGCTCTATAGCTTGAATATGTTTTTCCCTATATTTACTATACATCAAAACTTAAAATTTTTTGCCCAAACGCAGTTACAAACTTTGTTGCACTCACACGACGATGTGAATTATGTGAACTTTATATATAAATTTGGACAAGAATAATCAAAATTATACTCGTCAAAGCTGGCAATCATGAATGCAAACTTGGGAAATTAAATGATAAAACAACTGTTCTCCCCCCTCAACCGAGTCACATTTTGAAATGGGTCCCAAAAAAATACAAATCCTTTTTGCAAAGGATTGGCTCGGTTTGGAAATAATTTTTTAGTTTGTATATTTTTGGGACAAATACTATTGCAGTGTAAACAAATTGAAAAGTAATGTTTAGCATATTGCTTTTCAGTTTTAATATTGTTTAATTTAAGGTTTAAATTAAGGGCAGTTGTGAACCATAGGTTCTTTTGTTTTTAAAAACATTACACGAATTTCTGATTTTTGCACCATTTTAAACATCAACATGTGTTCTGTCGTTACTAGAGGTGGTATCGGTTTGTGTTTTCTTTTCTTTGTCGACAGTTGGTAAATCATTAAACCCGATAGCGACAATTGTCGACAATCAATCTTTTGAATGCCAATTTTCTCAATTTTTTTTTCTATACTTATAGTACTGAAAGGTTTAGATTGAGCACTTGTATGGAAAACAATTACCTCACTTTTGACTCTTTCTCAACTCACCCTTTACTTAGCCCGCCATTGGGAGGTTGGTTGAACTTCTACGTCCTACCGGCAAAATGGACCAACTTCTTGAGGGTCATGGGCTATAGCTATTTATTAATGATAGATATAACAACTATTTCACAGATTTGCTAGAATTCCTTATTGAAACAGGTTACTGGGTGTGAAAGTAGAAAGTATGGTTTAAATTCAAGATTCTAATTTCAATAGAGGCAGTTGGAAAGTACATTATTTTGCATGTGCTGAGAATAGGCTGGTTACAAGTGTTAAGACGACCCATGAATATTTTGTGTCCGACAATTTCCATGGTTGGCGCCATGCCAGGAGAAGTACATTGTCGCCAACCTTGTCCACAACAGCCTTGTCGATAACCAGCCCTATCTTACCAACAAAGGTTTATCCATGGCAGACAATCCTGAGTTTATTTTTTGCCGATTTAACACACTATTTGATCATTTAAAGTCCCAAAAACACATGGTCGTAACGGCGTGAATTTAAGCACTTACACACAATACACGCCGTCAGGCGCACGGCCGCAGCATCGCGTCTCGCGGTGAACTTGTTGCTGCGTAATGAATCTTGCGCGTGTTTTATGTACTTTTGCGCGAACGCATCTTGGAAAAACGACAAATAATATTTGAACATGTAACAAAGCGCTAATTTAGACCAGAGAATTTCAATTTCTTCTAGTTTTGAGTTGAAGAAAAGAGGTTTTGCTTCAAGATGCTAAAGATGTATTTTTCATCACCTTGCACACATACTCATTTTGACGTTAAAAGGTAAAGTTATTTGAGAAAGAGACAGCTTGACATGGCGTGAAAGTCCTTTTTTTACTAAAACACAGATTTTCTCATGTTCAATTTTCCCGGCAAATTTTGCAATTTTCAGACAGATACTCCAAAAAATTACTCGAAGTCAAAGGTAAGGTTTAACTTTCTACGATAGCAATCGGTCTTCTCTCAGGGCACGGTTTCCATTTTTAATTTTTCGGTTCTAACTAAAGATATTCTCCAATATATACTCAATTTTGAAAGAAGGTAAAAGCACCCTTTTTTTGACATTTTTCCTTATATTCGAAAAGTAAGCTCTAGTTTTTTAAAATGAAAAACCGTCCCTAGACAAATTGTCTTGTCCTCTAAAAAATAACATACGAATCATGAAAATTCAAATTGTTTTTGTTATGCTGCCTGAAAATTTTGGGGCAACTCATGTTTTTTTTTATAATTTTTTTTTCAAAATACGGCAAGTTTTAAAACATAATCTGATGCCATCATCGGGTTCATCGTCAATTTTCTTTCTATAAATGTATACTGTTACATACACTATCAAATCTTTGCAAGTTTACTAAAACCAATCGATACTCGCAAACTCCAGGTTGCACTGTCCTTAAGTTTGGTAATAATTGCCGAAACAGCAGCTTCAGTCAAACTTTTGTACAGATTTTCTTAATTACTCTAATGCCTATTACATCTCACATGTCCGTGTCATTTCTGCACAGCTGTTTGAATGTCTCATTTATTATGACAAAACCAGAAGAAAACCGAAATATGGTCAGCGACACAGTAAATTGACACCTATTGGTTATTTATACCCACTAACTTTTACTTTCTTTTTGAGCTAGAATTAAATGACAAAAGTTAAGTCAAATAAAATATGAAATTTTTTGGCCAACCCTGTGTATTCCAATTATCATGACTTTGACCAATCACTCCCAAATTTTGTTCCTCATATGCGGTAACATATACATCTCATCATGCTAATGCGAATCCCACATAAATAAACGTCCAATTTACTATTCGACAGATGGGTCTAGTTGTTTTGTTTGTTTTGTTTGTTTTTTTAATTTCCAACAGGTTATACAGACTCCGTCTGAGTAGCAGGGAAGCGGTGACTGCTTAGTAACATGAAGCATCCACGCTCATCCAGGTGTAAAATTAATATTGGGATCCCTTGTCTGTCATGCAGTACATAAATCCATGGGACGCGGTCAACACCAAGCTGCCCTTACAATGTACACACACACGTACATATTTTCTGCGGTGTCGATGTAGAACCATCAGGTCAACATGTTATATTACGTATGTTGTCGTTAATTTGAGGAAGAACCCAGCATTTTGGAAACCCAAGGGTGGCTATAACTCTCCTTCCAAGGTGTGCCTTTGTGATCCACTGACACACATACACCCTGATCAATTCGAAGACTTTAAGGCATAAAGTGCCTTTGTTCCTAGAATTCATTAGGGTCATGTCACCCTGATGAATTCAGACTTTACGGAATAGTGTACTTTGTTTCGTAGAAGTCATCAGAGTCATGTGTGTCAGTGCGTCACTGGACACCATGACCCTATGAATTTCAGAAGAACTTACGTAATACAGTGCCCTTTATTCGGTAGAAGTCATCAGGTCAGTGTTCATTTGGGTCACAAAATGGCCACACCCTATCTTCCTTGCAACAAATTGCTGAAACTTACACATCAATATTCCACTCAAGTTTTATTATTTCTCTAATCATAAAAATGGGCCTAAACATTTTAGATTTTTTCAAACATCGGAAACATAGTGCCTAAGTGTATAGATTCTGGTCCTAGTCTTGAGAGTCGGTTTTATTAACTTCAGTAAATTCTGACTAATTCTGTACGTTTTTCTGTAATGCCGCTAGTATGTACATGTAGTTATGATTTAAGTGTCTGTACCATGCCCAAAATAGCACTCAGAGCAGCTATTACACATCAGTTATGACTCCCTCTGCAACCAACCCCATAAAATTAAGTATGCGTGCTGCAAATGCCATATTTGATGTTGCCGACTGGGTATTTGGGCTCGCATACATCAGTGTTGTCTTTTCAGTTTTAAAGACAGGGTTGATAGTTTTATAATAAAACCTGGTATTAAATCATTACAAGAGGTCATTCTGCTTCAGTGCACAGGGAGTTCATTAGATTGTGCACGACGAATATTTTGAAGGACATCCGATAGTCAAAAAATATAGAATTTTGAGTCAATATTTTATTATAGGAGTTATAAATACATACACATCAAATATATTTTGTATTCACTAGCAGGTTGCGAAAATTTTATTTACTTTACATATGTAATAACTTGGCCTGTGAATATACCGATTTTTTACAACAAATCATGATTAATTCTTATGTTATGAAAAGAGGATGTCTAAATAATACCAAAGGATAAACTGTGCATCTAGGGGTGGTGAGAGGCCCACAGACAAAAATGGGTGGTGAAAAAGACGTAAAATTCTGTAAACTTGGGTAAAATGCCCAAAATAGGCTGAGAAATAAAAGCAAAAGCTGAAATTTGGCACAATTTTTTCTTTGGAACAGAGGAAATTGGCTGAAAAGAGGCCCCCCTGACGGTCGGTGTTTTCAAGCAAGTAAAAAAATAGAAAACCATTAGTCCAAACATTTTTGCAAATAAAACAATGCACTATAGAGTAAGCACGACATACGCAATGGCCTAGTTTTCTGCATAAAACAGTCCCTGGTGTGAGGTTTTTACTGGAAACCGCAGCTGTTTGAGATGATTGAGGAGGCGACTGCAAGAAAATAATGCCACTTATGTTTTATGCAAAACACTAAAAAGACAACACCTTAATTGGAACCATATATTCATACATTTTTTTTTTAAAAAAATAAAACCTGGAAAGGTGCTGTTACTAAGGTCAGGCCTTAAGCACAGCACCATATTTCAAGTGGCGGAGTATTTTTATTGTGAAAAATTATTCTTCCCCTGCTCCCCAAAAAAAAAAAATAAATAAATGATGGCCCGCCTTGAATGCGAAAAAAAAAACAGCTGAATTGTGACAAAGCGGAGAATCAAAGTTATACCAAATATCATAACTCTAATCACCCACAATGAGGAGAACTTTGCATGCATTGTCATTATTTCAACGACAGAAATGAAAGGGTGCAGAGGATCTATGCCTGGAAAAAAGGGGGGATTCTGGGAATGACATTCCTGGTAAAATTTGATATAATAATAGAATTGAAGGTTAATTTTCAAATCTTCGAGTGAAATTCTGCATCTGGAGGATAATGTGGATTGTATTCTCAATAATTCAGCATTTTTTCAGCCATGCAGAGGACCTAGACTCCACCTATTTCACTGCATTATTTTTAACTATAATTTGACCTCTACTGTTTCTTTGATTATGGTGGACCAGTCTTACCCCATGCAAACGTTGATGGTAAATATGCTAATTAAGAGACTAATTTGCATCCTTTGTTCTGATTGGCTCATAACAAATAGTGATTTTAACCAAAATTCAAAGTCTGATTTTTGATGACACTTGGGTATGTGGGTAGTGGTGTCCACAAGTATTACCCATGCAAACTGTTGATGGTATATAGGTCAATATTAATGAACTCATTTGCATATTGTACTGATTGGCTAATAACAAAAAAGGTGGACTTTGATCAGAATGCGAAGTCCTTTTTTATGACTTGTGGTAATGTGGGTAGCGGTGGCCCCAAGCCATTACCCATGCAAAAAGTTTGAGAGTACCCACATATTAATGACTTCATTTGTAATTTTTTTTATTGATTGGGTTGATAATAAGAAACGTGAACGTCAACCCTAACCAGAATTCAATGCCCTTTTTTTTTTTACTTATAAAATTTTGTTTACGGGTAGAAATGGGTAATGTGACGTTAATAAAGCACCCAAAGTTTATATTCTTTGAATATGTGAGTGTGAAACCGAGTCACCACAAAATTCCTAGTTATATATTATATCGGGTGCCAAAATTATAGTAGTCAGCCCATTTGTCCAGGTAGAAGTTGCTCTTTGTATCGAAATTCCTGTCAAGTTTAATGGCGCTTTCTGGATTTAAAAGTCATGTTGGTAATGTTTCCAAGGCATAGTCTTTCACTATTGAGCAAATCAAGAGCTTGTGGTCTACTCAGTATTTTCTCCAGATCGCACATTCATCTTTCAATTGCTTTTAAATCGGGAATAAATCATTATTAAAGGTGCTTGTTCCGATTTTATGTGTATTGTGGTTCTCTACTGCTATGAGTCTGACACGTGCACATACACCCCATCAAGTACCGTGCGAAACACCTTGCGGTTTTGATGGTAGACGCAATAATCTGTTTGCAAAGCCTATTGCCATACTGTGCATAATATTGATGGTTACCACTAAAACAGAGGTTTTTGTTTAGATCTTGGGAATGAAATGGATTTGAGGGCCAAAATTTCAGGGATACAATGAGAAAATATGGCCTTCATCCGATATCAAAATTGATACACGTCCGGGTAAATCAGGGGGGTCCCAAAGACGATCGGAACATTCACCTTTAAATAATATGAAAGCGCCTTCAAACACTACCCTTCATCTTTCACATGTATATTTTATTGATTTCCTCAATTCAATATAAATCCACCGCTAAATGACTCAGTAAAGTGCAAGAACAATCGATGACTGCATTAACGGTTGTTCTTTTTTTTTGCACGAAACTCAGCAGTGCCACCGTTCCTGTAGTCCCCATTTGTACACACACACACACGCATTCACATTAACGTCAATTTACCTGCCCCCCATTTGCCTCAGAAGAAACAAGGTCCCTGCTCTTTGCAATGTATGAATTCAATAAGAAAACAGGCCTCTACTAATGCGTCGACAAAATGCATTGGCGATGAGATGACAAGGGCTTTGAAAGCCTCCTCCGTGTTAAAGGGCATTTCCATGATCCTAGCACCTCATTTTTGGTTTATGGTTGCACAGATATCGCCCTTTTGAAAAAAAAAGGTAGTCTCCCAAAATTTTCATTGTATTCTGATGTTTTTATTTATGAGCAAATTTTTGCATCACGCTGCCCCTTAGGCCACTGTTTTGTAATTTCTGTCCATTTACAGACAGAAAATACAAAATTACAAATTTCTTTAAGAGTAGAATGAATTTGCACGTAAGAATAGGCATTATACTATACTTAGGCCAATGGTTCAGAAGATATAAAAATCTCAACTTTTTTTAGGTAAGTTGAGGGACGAGGCTGTGGATCACGAAATGCCCCTTTAACCTTATACACTTTAAAAACCCTTCTGTGTAGGGGTTATAACACACACAGTCTTTTTTTTTCGCGGTCTGTTGGTCGGTTATAACACACAAGTCGTTGTTGTTGGTTGGGGGTTTTTGATTGTCATTGGGAAATCCATTCTAAAATTACCACGACCCAATAACTAGGCTGGTTTGATTATTTTGAATGCATTATGCATGCTGATTCTGAATACGACTGTGAAAATACATAGTTTTGACACTTTTTGTGGTGATTTTTTTTTATCTCTGCAGATGTATAATTGTCTATACAGCTATATTTTGTGGGCCGCCAGCTATGAGCTGGCAGGACCACTTAGCAATCCGTTGTGCGTGTGTATGGGGTATGGGTGTATATGTGTGTCGTGGATTGTGTTGTGTGACTGGGTGTGTCACAACGTGTTAAGTTTTTTTTAAATTGACCTCAATTGGAAAAAGTTTAACTTCAATTGGCAACCAAACTTCTGTCATAGTGCACAATGGGATCCGTCATATGGTGATGATGAGGTCAAAGGTCATGTTGAAAAGGTCAAAGGTCATGTGAGTCAAGTTTGAGAAAAATGGGCTCTAAAAAGTTGGGGTGTCTACAAATTCATCTAAATTGAACACGAAGTTCAATGAACCAATTTTGTCTAGGGCACCGGCGATCCCCCATATGTTGTGATAGATCAAAGGTCACGTGCCAGGGTCAAGGGTCATGGGGCGGCCCACGCTTATATTCTTGAATTATACGAGCGCAAAAGCCGAGAACGCGAAATTCTAGTTTTGTAATGATTTTACAACATTTTCCAGAACAGTAATATTTTTTTGAGAACAAAAATGTATAGTGTAACTTTTGGTTCTATTAACCCCCCGGCTTATACCACCTTTCTACCCAGTATCTCTTATAGCGTTCATACATGGTATTGTAACATGGTATACTTCTTAGCGAACATCCAATATATGCAACGTCAGGGGGCGGCCAAACGTTGAGTTATAAGTTTCCATTTTGCTCAAATGTAAAGTTTCGCCCCGTTAATTTTGATGCGAGACCTAAAACCATGAATTGTAAGCCCATAGAAGAGTATTGTGTAACAACTAATTATTGGTCAACCAAAATGGGCCACATTTCGCTCAAATTTCTAAACCAAACATCCTTAGTCCTAAGATAACATGAAAATAAGGAAAAATAGTAGCTTTCTTCAGACACCAATTTGACCATCCGGTAAAATCTGCGGCTTTGGGGACAACGCTATATAGTGATCAGACAAAGGTCTTTAAGAGACACCGGCACATTTGGAAAAATTGTGCGCCATCAAGATTTTTCAAAAAAAATCAATATTTTTTGCATGGTGTTAACGCTTTTAATCATAGACCTCCGCACCCTGAAAGATAAGACCAATAAGCGTCATAGGTAAACACGGTAAACACAATGATTTTTATACTTAATGTCGCCGGAGACATTAATTCAGCTGACAACGAAAATGGCGTTTGGCACAAGAAAACGCACGCCGTATGCATGTTTCCAACGGTATGCACCCTGTTTGACCGGTCTGTGACCTTTGTGATTTTAACATCAATGAGTACGAGTCTATGATATTCATCTAATATACACATTTGTTGATTAAAGTTATGGAAAACTTAAAAGTTAGCCTACAAATTACCTGGCTGTCTTTAAGCTCTTATTAAGGTCCCTATCTGTTTTTTTTAGTATGTTTATTTTTACGTGTAAAATATATCTCTATTCTTCCAATGGCCTAGAATATCATTTGAGAGCAAATTGAGAAATTTCATATTTTGTGAAAAATTTGCCAGCCAGTCTCTTTAATCTGTAAAAAATTGATCAAACCCACCTTGATGACACAGACTAATAAGCAGGGTCCTTCCGAACTCTCTAGCCTCACTTTAAAATATTATTCAAAAATCCAAATTCAGATTCCTTCCAAAACATGATCCGCACCTGGCTGAATAGACTCCTTCTATGTTGTGAGGTAGTTGACATCAGACAAGGTTGTACACTGTGTCCAAATAAAAATGGCACTTTGTGTTTGCTGTTGGTGTTGCTCATTCTCTTTTCCTTGGCATTAGTATTAAATGTGCACGGACATGCTCGAATTTATTCACAAGGTGGTTCTCAACAATATTGTCCCCTGCCGCTTGCGATTAGTACCAGTTCTTCTTACAACTTGACCTGATGACCTTTGACCTTGGAAGAACTTGTTGACCTTGGAATGCAACTTTGACCTTGGAATGAGACCTTTGACCTCATTAGCTGAAGGTGCTCATAGTCCCAACCTATAACCCAGTTTGGTTGCAATGGATGTAACACAGAGTATCACCAAAACTTCCACACAACTTTTATTTCACACCCAGACAGACAGACAGGCAGACAGACTTACTGATTGTTAAGGCTCAATCACACAGCCGATTTTTTGCTAGGAACCCACTTCCAGCTGCTCGAGACTGGTGCCGATTGGCCAATTTTCGACAATCATAGCAGTTTTTCTTTTTCATGTGTAGTTTTGGCAAGGTCTTGTGCCTTGTTCTGTAGTCGTCTCAGACGACAGCCAGACAGAATGACTGATTGGTTAAGGCTCAGTCACACCGCCGATTTTTTGCTAGAAAACCGCTTCCTGACTGCTCACACTGGTGCCATTTTTCGAAAATTGTGTGTAATTTTCCTTTTTTCAGGTGTAGTTTTGGTCAATCTGGGATGTTCCATGTCAGTCTTTCTGCACTTGTGTGGTCGGGAGAACGTGGCAATTTTGAAAAACAGCCACATTTTTTTCTTGCATCTTAAAAAAATCGTGGCGGTTTTTGGAATCGGGAAAGTCGGCTTGAACACATAGCGGTTTGGAAGCGGTAGCCGATAGTTGGTGCGCATCATTAGTGGTTGTGTGCATTTGGAAAGTGGTCGGCAATGAGCTTGCTCCAAGTGGGAGAGAGAAAATGCAACCACACTTGGAACATGTTAAATCGGCGACTGAACTTGGCGACTACAAAGATAAGTCGGCCGACTTGCAGTCCTTGACAGCAACTTGTTGCTGTCGTGGTTTTAGGTCTGTGACTGATTGAGAACGGAACAATGTGGCTGCTTGATCTTCTTATTTTATGATGCTGTCGCTTACTGCTCGGCGATTGAGCATCTCTTGTCTGTAATTTGAACAGACTGCAGCCGATTTTGAAGAATGTGGTCTTGTGTAGTTGGGAGGAGGTGGGTCGGTGTCGCGGGTTGTCTGCATGTGACGGTACCTTTCTTGCGCAACAACTCGCTACCCATCAATGAGCATCTTGACAGTGACATGTCACAACTTGTGCCGTCGGTTCAAGGTCGGCGACTAATCGGGACTGAACAAGTGGGCCGTCGCCAATTAACATGCTGGATCTTATTGATTCCATGATGCTGTAGCATACTGCTCGCGTTTTAGCATCCCTTTTCTCGTTGACGACGGGGATACTCCGCAGACTATCATCCCTGGTCGGGATAAAATTGTAAATTTTCCAAGTTGGAACAACTGTAGCTATTGAAAAAAATGCGGTCTTGTGTAGTCGGGAAGTGGTTGGGTCGGGAGCTGTCTTCTGTGTGACTATACCTTTAGTGCCCGGTGACTACCAGATGACACCAAAACGAGATTTTATGCATTTTTTCATTGTTATCCCGTTGCACTAGTCGCATCAGAAGTCCGACACCAAGAACCGATGACTTTGTGCTGAAACAAATCATTTTTGTATTTTGACTCCTGCGTGACAGTTATTAAATGAGTGCTTTTGATTGTGAACTTCAAGGCTTCTATAAAGGTGCAACAAGAGATTTCAAGGCAACCATATATTGTGTCATATTGAATAAAGAACTAAAAGTTTCAATGACAATTATTAGAAACTACAGAATTTATAATCAAACATTTTCCAAATGTATGTCTAATGAAAGGTCACATGTTTCTCTTTCCATTAAAGGTGCAACGAGAGATTTGCACATATTAGGGTTTCCCTTAAAAATCGAAAGTACTGATTTTTGACCTGATGTAAGCTGTCCCTCAAAAATATCCCATTTGAAAGGAATAAGCTTAGAACTGTTCTTTTGGTAAAAAAATTGTGAAATTTCTACTTTCGTAAATAGGAGCAAATACGAAATTCAGCTAATGTGTTACATTTAAATAAAGCAAATCAAAAATCACCTTTTCTCTCTTTTAAAGACATTTCTGTAGCAAATACAATGTCAGAATCTCTTGAGGTCCCAATCTCTATGAACTTACTATTTGATACAATATTTGAGTGCCTCAAAAATTCTCGTTGCAATTTAATCACCTTGATCATATGTAATGTCATTGTTGTCCACCCGTTAAATTTGCTCCGAGACAGTAACATGATTAATAAGACGGTGGCAATAACCATACCTTTGCAATGGGGGGGGGGGGGGGAGATATGGGGTGCCAAGGTTCATGAGGGGGACAATTTGGTCCGTCCCTGTACAAAAGGTCCGTTCATTTGGGGGGGCTTGCGGGGAGGGTGGCAAGGGTTCTGAAGGGGGCACTCGCCCCATAAACCATAGCAACAGGGAGGTCTACACATTTTATAATATTACCCTATATCTCAATAGTCAGGAGGAACTTTGGGCACAGGGTGGAAATGGAGTAAAGACTTTTTTCTATTGATTGATTTTTGTCAATGATGACCTAACCTAATAATTTCTGAATGGTGTTGCAAAATTTTGTGCATGGTGCCATTTTCTAGAATGCAATATGGCCGCTATCACCCAAATTCATTCAACTGGGCCATAATTTATGCACTAGATCAGGTTTTAAGGGCACGAGGAATCTTTTGGACCTGTTATTGACGTGATTTGATCACAACATTAATATCAAATCCAATATGTCCACCCTAACACCCAATCATGCCCTGAAATCATTCAGTTGACCCTAACTCACCAAGTATTTGTGATAGAGGCATAATCTGCGCTCACAACTATACCCAGTAGGAACTCTGATCTACATTTTCTTTCAAGTGTGTTAACAACTTACCAATCAAGATGGAAGCCACTGCCTTTTAAGATCTTTAAAACCTTACAAATTGTCATATAGTCATAATTACTGTGCCATCCTTTTGGAATTTTAAAGTATGATGTCAAAACAAATATACAGATACGGGTTATTAATGCCAAAGACAACATCTCATACTTGAATTTAAACTTTAATAATCATTTTGGGCATTTTTAAAACACTAAATAAACAACCCTACATAAGATCTAATCTGTAATTTTATGTAGTTTTAAAGAAGGTAAAAAGGCAGCCACCTTGGCCCCATCTTACATTTTTGCATGTTAAAGGAACAAAAATTCCAGATAAGAATGTTAAATAGTCAATACTTCTCCTACCTTAAAATTTACACCTTTAAATAAATAATTCTTTTATGTCCCTACATATAATCCACATATAATGTATTGTTTAACTATTTTTTAAAGAAATTATTTAAATTGAAGTTTGTAATTAAAATGCCAAATAAGGGTTTTCTAGTGATCAAATACATGTATCTCAAAGTGTAAGCATAAAGCCATGCTATAGACACTGTAATTTAAGCCTCTAAACTGCAAAATGTGCAGAACACTTGACGTGTCCATATGCGTTGGAAATGCTTCTGAGGTGTTAAAGTAACGACTTGCAGAGTGTGGATCATTGTAAACAGATTTTGAACACCTGCAGAACAGATTTTAGGTGTTCAGCATTATTCAGGTAGTGTAACTAGGTATAATGGAGGTGTTAAAATCATTTTAAAAAATGATCTGAGGCATTTATTTAACAACTTTTGAGCATCCATATTGGATTTTTTTGTGGCATGAATATAAATTACGTTACCACACTTGCTCGTGCTTAAAACACCGAGTACCGAGAAATATTTTGTCTCTATCTGAAATACTTAAGGGATTATTAGTGCTTTTGGACATGGTGGCAGCAATATTGGATTTTTAAAAATGGCACTGTAACAAATTTTGCACACAACCTCCAAAATGATTGGCTTTAGGTCCTAATGAACTAAAATCTATCAATAGAAAGTCCTGTACCCATTTCCATCCTTCAGGCTGTGTGCCTAAACTTTCACTAACTACAATGAGTAACTGTGAAAATTCCACACCCACAAGCTGCGTTCTCCCACAAAATTGCTTTCTGTTTGGTGGAAAATCGATTTTTTTTTTTCAGAAAATCATCATTTGAAAACACCTAAGATCTTTAGGAATCAGAGGTAGCACTCCTCAGAGCTTATTCTAGAATCATTTTGAAGTCAAAATGGATAAACCTGGAGATTCAACAAAGCTCCCTCGATTTCATTCAATTAACCATCACATTATTAAAACCAACATATGTAGCTTTCCATTCATGGCTCAAAAGCAAAATTATATATCTCCCATACACCACCAGAAGAATTGGTCCCTCATCTTTACTTTTTCTAAAGAACATACTATAACGAGAAAACCCAGTGATTTTTATCTGCATGCAAACAAGATTACGATGCGATACACCAGGCGTCACCCGATACCCCGGAGGATTTTTGCTCCCAATCAAATTCCCGTCTGGCAGATAAACGAAAAATTTACACGAAATTGCCAGGATCGGTTACACCTGGAATTTCCTTACGTATCAAACCATCAGCTTGAACAAATGCGAAGTGATTTCAGTTGAGTGGAAGGCGGAGCTTTTGTTACTGTTAATTTCAGTATTTAAAGTACTTGGTGCGTCAGTCTGTACACCCCCTTCAGGGGGGCACGACAAGCACACGATTTGTAAATTAGTGCTGATAATAAGACTGACATTCAAATAGTGGGTTAATTGAGGAAGGAAGTTATACGATCCTTCTATTCTGCGCTGTTTATTAGGGAGATTCAGCTCAGCGTTCCAATTATGATAGCATGAATATCTACTCTTAAATCCAAAGTATTGCAGCAAAATGATATTCCCAGCCTTATATTTTTCACTGCTCACCCTCAAGTTAAATTTGCAGGAAAAAAACAAACACTCTGGGCATATATACTATGATGTCAGCAAAAACAATACAGGTGGGTCAGAGACCTTTCCATTTTTTGTTTATTTTTTTTTAATTGAACTATCTTTTGTTGTAAATGTAATATCAATAATGTTAGACTAAAAGAAAGTAAATTCGATTTGGTTTTCAGTTATATTTGCTGAAAGAACATGTGCAGTTCTTGTTGGACTGAAATCATAAGAGAATTTAAAGTAGGAGAGTACGGAGGGTTGGGTTGAGGATGAAGGATGCATTGAATCGGACGTATTGGAGGTAGGGAGTAAGGCGATTGCTACGAGTGTGAAGTGAATCCGGCCACAAATGATAAAAACTTTAGAATTTCTACTACGACATTACATATGCCACATGTTTTCCCAATGCCTTTTGTTTTGATTTCAATACACTTCACAGTTCTTAACCAAGAACATCAACCTCTGGGATGAGCGGCTGAAATTTATTTCCAAAATTGGCTAATGTTTTTTTTATGTTTTCCCCAATACTGAGGCTTGAACCCCCACGCCACCCCCTGGGCATGTTCCTGTCTGACAATTTCTCACTCTGCTTTTCCCTGCTTTTTCTCCTCAGAGAATAATCAAACCATGTTTGAGCCATAAATTCTACTGGTCGCCATCCAAGACTGTCGCCAGCTCAAAATCCAGTTGCACATCTGGGTCACTCAAATGGTAAAGAGCACCCATTGCTCATAATGAAAACAGACCCTAAATGCAGGACGCAACTAGGGGTGTGCGAAGTGGGCGACTTACCCACCCTTGGAAAATTTGGGGTAGAATTTTGAGGCAGGGAGAAACAAAAATTGGCATCTCAGACCAGGGCAAAATCTTTCAGGTCCTTGCCCACCTTTGGCTAGAAGTCTAGCTACAGCCCTGCAAATGACATAAAAAATGAATAAAATTTCAACCCTAATGGCAGAACATATACTCAAAGCCATACCCTAGTCCCAATCTTACAAGATAACATTATTACTCCAGGTACAACCCTTTTTCCACCAGAACAACATTTCCACTGTGTGCCGTTAATCTTGGCCCTTTTTGCCATTTATGTTAACAGGATGCGTATCACTTATATATTTTTTTGATGACCCCCTCCCTCGTTTGCTAGGGTGCTGACTTTTGGGTTGGCTATAAATTGCTTTTATTACATGATTTACATCACCCTCAGACCACTCTCTCTAACACCTCGAAAATATGATGTTGCTTTACACAGATTTCATTCATCAAAGAATCAACCCAATTAATAAATGAGTGAATGCCAGGCCACTCATATAATGACGCGTTTCTATCCAACCAATCTCTCAATTTCAGTGAAACGAAATCATGAGACATGACTGGAGATCATCGCCTCCCAGTGCAATCTCTGCATTCTGAATCCAATTTCAACCCATCCCCATCTGCCCTGGGTTTTTACCACCTAACATGTGACTTGTGATCATGTTGACTCCACATCATGCTTCACTTTCTAATGCAAAACAGCATTTTCTTTAGTTTGCATGAAAAATTCAGTACTTTGGCAATTTGGGGCAGAAATTTCAGCCATTGAATAAACTTCTCATCTCCCAACTTGTGATGTTAATTAAAGTACAGTAGGGTATGGAGAGGTGCAATCACCATGGTATGGGTTAGGATCGGCCTCTACTTTACTTTCCTAAAGGGAAATCTTTTCAAGTCCTGGATGAGAAACAAGCAGTTCGCAAAGTGTACCTTTACGGCAATGGGGGAAATGCTGTCTGATGCATTTTCCCCCAGGGTTGAAATTAATCAATTGCTACGTCTAGTTGAGCTTTTTTTCTAGTTGAGTGAGAATGCACAATTAATCTGTCCTGTCTGTCTATTTTTTCAAGTTCACCCTGCCACACCTAGTGTGTTGTCCATGTGTAATTTACCATCACGAGTGTGCACGTCGCAGACCTTCTAGATGTCGCTCACCTCCACAACCTAAGCTGCAGAAAACATAATAGATGGCTAAAGCTGGCAAAATTTCAACACAAATGCAGTAACGGATGATGCTTCTTTGCTTTTGTTTTTAAATCTTTTGTTTTATGGTTTAACATGATTGCAAGGTTGCCCTGACTGAGTACTATTACCCCCCCCCCCCCCCCCCGCCGGGGCGATCCAGGTATTTGAAAAACGTCAAAATTACCGGGGGCTGAAAGGCGCACTTGTCCAACTGGGCTGATTTTGTCATGATTTTGCAAATTACCGGGAAGGCGTGCGCCCCCTCCGCCCCTTCCCTGGATTCGCGCCTGCCCTGAGATCTATCACGTTTTCTTACCGTATCTCTGATTGGCTCATTACATGATATAATAATATAACTCTGAGTAACAACATCAAAATAGACTTCTATACATCTGTATAAACCTTAAGTTTTTCTTACCATGTCTCTGATTGGCTCAATATATCTATAATGCAATGTTAACCAATCAATCAGTTGGTAGTGCCACGGGTTAAGACCTACGTCATATAATGCAATGTGTAACCAATCAAATCAGTTGTAAATCTCACGGGGTTAGCCTAAGTCCATCATGCCAATGTAACCAATCAAATCAGTTGTAAATCTCACGGGGTTTAAGACCAAGTCTATATGCAATGTGTACCAATCAAATCATTTGGTGACTCCCAGGTTCAGACCTAAGTCATAGAATGAATGGTGTAACCAATCAATTCATTTGTAGAATCTCACGTGTTAAACCTATTCTATATGCAATGCTGTAACATACATCAGTTGGTAATCTCACGGTGTTAATACCTACGTCATATATGCAATTTGTAACCCATCAAATCAGTGGTAGATCTCACGGGGTTAAGACCAAAAAAACAAAAAAAAAACAATAAGGTCAATATACTGCATGTGTACCAATCAATCATTTTAGATCTACTGGGGTTAGACTAGTCATATAATCAATGTGTACCCAATAAATCAGTTGGTAGATCTCCACTGGGTTAAGACCTAAGTCATAAATGCATGTGGTAACCCATCAAATCAGTTGGTTTTTTTTAAAAAAAAAAAATTTCTCACGGGGTTAAGACCTAGTCATATAATGCATGTGTAACCAATAAAATCAGTTGGTAATCTCACGGGGTTAAGACCTGAAGTCATATAATGCATGTGTAACCATAAAATCAGTTGGTAGATCTCACTGGGTTAGACCTAAGCATTAATGCAATGTGTAACCAATGAAATCAGCTTGTAGATCTCACGGGGTTAAGACCTAAGTCATATAATGCATGTGTAACCAATCAAATCAAGTGGTAGTACCCATGGGGTTAAACCATAAGTCATATATGCCAATGTGTAACAAATCAAATCAGTTGGTAGATCTCACGGGGTTAAGACCTAAGTCATATAATACATGTGTAACCATAAAATCAGTTTGTAGAGCTCACGGGGTTAAGACCTAAGTCATATAATGGCATGTGTAACCATAAAATCAGTTGGTAGACCCCCCCCCCCCCCCCCCAACCATCACGGGGTTGAAACCCTAAGTCCTAATGCAATGTGGTAACCAATTTTCCAAAAATCAGTTGGAGATACTCACGGGGTTAAGACCTAAGTCATATAATGGCCATGTGGTAAACCAATAAAATCAGTTGGTAGATCTCACGGGGTTAAGACCTAAGTCATATAATGCAATGTGTAACCAATCAAATCAGTTGGTAGATCTCACGGGGTTAAGACCTAAGTCATATAATGCGATGTGTAACCCATCAATCAGTTGGTAGATCTACGGGGTTAAGACCTAAGTCATATAATGCAATGTATAACCAATAAAATCCGTTTGTGTAAATCTCACGGGGTTAATACTAAGTCATATAATGCAATGTGTAACCAATGAAATCAGTTGATAATTCCGGGTTTAAGACCTAAGTCATCTAATGCAATGTGCTAACCAATAAAATCAGTTGGTAATCTCCGGGGTTAAGACTCATCTATATGCAATGTGTACCAATCAAATCAGTGGTAGATCTCACGGGGTTAAGACCTAAGTCTATAATGCAATGTGTAACCAATGAAATCATTGGTACGATCTCACGGGGTTAGACCCTAATTCATATAATGCATGTGTAACCAATAAAAATAGTTGGTAGAATCTCACGGGGTTAAGACCTAAGTCATATAATGCAATGTGTAACAATAAAATCATTTGTATATCTCACGGGGTTAAGACCTAAGTCATATAATGCAATGTGTAACCAATGAAATCAGTTGGTAATCTCACGGGGTTAAGACCCTAAATGCTTGCATAGTGCATGGCCGCTTACCGCTTTGCCGCTCTATGAGCAATTTACGCACTACGCAAAAAATCAGCATCGCTATCTTGACCCACGCGGGCAAAGCGTCAAGCCAATAAATCATCTCCCTGCCGCTCGGGCTGCCGCTTTTCCCAAGCTGCAAATCGCATTGAGTTGACTTTATTCAACTTTGGAGCGGGGGCCGCTCATGACGTAGTTCAGCGATAGCGCCGCTTGATATAAGCTCACTCCTGCAAGCGCGTACACAAAGCGGCTTGACGCTGAGCGGCAAGCGGCATGCCACTATGTTGACCTAAGTCATATAATGCAATGTGTAACCAATGAAATCAGCCAGTTGTAGTCTCACTGGGTAGAACTAAGTCATATAATGCAATGTTAACCAATAAAATCAGTTGGTAGACATCTCACGGGGTTAGACCTAAGTCATATAAGGCATGTGTAACCAATCAAATCAGTGGTAGATCTCAGGGTTAAGACCTAAGTCATATAATGCAATGTGTAACCAATGAAATCAGTGGTATCTCACAGGGTTAAGACCTAATTCATATAATGCATGTGTAACCAATCAAATCAGTTGGTAGATCTCACGGGGTTAAGACCTAAGTCATATAATGCATGTGCTAACAATAAAATCAGGTGGTAGACTCAGGGGTTAAGACTAAGTCATATAGCATGCATTATCACTCCATGCCATCCCATCAGTAAAGTTTGTGATTAGTATTCCTGTATGACCCCGAGTATAGTCCCACCCATTTTTAACCTGGAAATTAGGTATATAGGGGGTGGGATATAATGGGAACTCCACCCTACTTAAACCACCGAGCATCAACATTTCAGGCTTTAAAACTAACTATTCTAGATATTTTATCAATGTGCGGTGTGTGAGCAACAAAGACCTGTAAATTAACTGAAGTATGAACCTTAATTTGTCCAGAAAATTGTAAGATACTACCAAAACAGGAATGAATTGGAATGAATTGTAACGCACGTGCAAGCAATCTAGATCTATTGCCTTCCAGCAAAAACTTATGGTGGGATTATAATATGATTTCTACTATTCTTCAGATTCTTTCAAAACTGGGGGGTTGGATTCTAATCGAGCATGGGGGACTATACTCGGGTCAGTACATACTATTACATTATTTACTGTTATTGTATTTTACCCATAAGTTACCCCATTCAGCTAACTTCCATTAAATTCACTCAAACAGGTCTTAAAGGAATAGTATTAGATGTTGGTTGGTTTTTCATCTATATACTTCCAGTTCTTATTTCCATACTTTTCATTACTTAGCTTATCTCTGAGTGAATAAGCCAAAAGCAAAGTTAATTGTAAATAAGGCCTAAAAAAGAAATGTTTGATTGGGCGTAACCCGACCGACCCTGATTTTACCCCTTTACCCATAATTTTTATTTTTCTTTGTGTGCAAAAAAAAAGGTTTTTCCATCATTTTTTACTGATATATGGTCATGAACGCTGATGCAAAAACCGGAATTTAACTACGTCATACTTCGGTAACTCTAAAGGTTTGCAGGACATTCAAATTACAAATAAAAGGATGTGTTACAGAAAAGTGAAGATGTGGCCATTGTTTTAGTATGTGTGTCATATATTTGTGTTCTGGTATGTTGAAACATACAAAAAACAAAATCCGACCTACCTACCTCTTTTTTTTCTATGTTACTGCGCAACAACAATTTTTTGTTTTTAGCCAAAAGCATGCATGATTTCATGGGGACACTCACTATGAAATGGTGCGGGTGGAGGGCTGGCCCTTCCCAAACCAGGGCATTTGGTGACAGATTGGACGTGCAAAAAAATAGGGTTCTTGGGGTGAGACAGCCAAATTTCCTCCAAATAGGATTTTTTGGGCGTGTAAAATTTACTAAATTTTCCTCAAAATTGCATCTTTGGGTGAAAATTTTGCAAAATTTATTTAAAAAAGAATAGGTGTCTATGTACAATTTTTTAAAAATGGGTCTTTGGTACAGTGGGAAAATTTGCAAAAAATATGGGGGTCTTTGCTAAAAGTGTGGGTCTTAAACAAGCCTTATAATACCGTATTGTTCCTAATCAACGCCCCGGGGGCGTTGCCTTTTTCAAAAGTGGGGGCGTTTATTACAGTCAAAAACGAAAGTAAAAAATCCCCGCAAAAATCACCTTACCCAGTTTATAAAAGGATGTTCAGTGCGCTCGCCTGAGGATTTCAATTTCAACCCAGGGCTATTATAATGAACATGTGGGTCCAAGTTTTGATGTGCCGTGAAGCAGAAAGCATTAATGACAACGGCGATTATGATACGGATTACGACAGTCCCTGCCATTAAATCATGTGATTTGGGTAAGCTTAACTCATTTTCTTGATTTTTTTAAATCAAAAAATCGTAGGGGGCGTTTATTAGAGCAGGGGCGTTTATTAGGAACAACACGGTATGCAAAACATCAAAAATGGGAGGTCTCCCCCCCCCCCATTAATCCACTTAAGTCATTTGGGTTCTTTTAATATTCGCATTACCATGTTGTTTTTTGCAAATTTAGAAAAGATAAGTCCAGCATGAAAACAACAGCTATATAGCGCGAGCTAACTGTGAAAGAATTGATTAAGATTACCACTAAAAATATAATTTTTAACAAAATGTAATCACTAAACGAGACCTCATAAAAAAAATGAATGTGGCCATTAGGGGGAACTAATGCAGCATCTTTGCACTAAAGCATGTGGCAATTATTCAAAGGCAGACATTTTCTCCCCTCCTCCTTTGAGAAGATGTATCAAGTAACATCAAATGGAGTATGGAGTCAAACTGTGACGTATGCACACATTCACGAGAGGACGTTTTCCAAATTTTCCAGACAGTCTTCTGCTTTAACGACATGCCATGTGCTTTGTTTTAGTTCAAAGCAACAGCAGGAGTGACAAATGGTATTTTGCTGTTCAGAGATGTTAGTACAGAACTTTTTAAAAGGTGCATGTTCCGATCGTGTTTGGGAAAAAAAAAAAAAAAAAAAAAGGTGTATGTGCAAGTGCCAGGCTCTCATATCAAGTAGAGATCACAATACACATAAATCGGAACAAGCACCTTTAAAGCAACATCAATTGGTGTTACATTTTTGCCACAAAAGACCTGCTCTACAGACCCATCCATACATAAATTTCAGGGAAAAAATCACTATCTAAAGTTTGATCTAACAAAAATTAATTTTCTTTCAGTTTTTGTTAGATAAAATTTTAGAATAACTATAGGCAGTAAAAAAAATTGTTTTCTGAATTAAGGTATGTGTATAATACTAGAGCCCTGCGGGGCACCCCGAATCCCCGAAATTCCCCGGACCGGACCGACCCGGACCGGACCGAAACCGGGTCGGGGTGCATTTTAGCACATTATTCCCGGTCCGGTCCGGTCCGGGGATAAAAAAAAAAAAAAAAAAAATATATAGCGCGAGCTAACTGTGAAAGAATTGATTAAGATTACCACTAAAAATATAATTTTTAACAAAATGTAATCACTAAACGAGACCTCATAAAAAAAATGAATGTGGCCATTAGGGGGAACTAATGCAGCATCTTTGCACTAAAGCATGTGGCAATTATTCAAAGGCAGACATTTTCTCCCCTCCTCCTTTGAGAAGATGTATCAAGTAACATCAAATGGAGTATGGAGTCAAACTGTGACGTATGCACACATTCACGAGAGGACGTTTTCCAAATTTTCCAGACAGTCTTCTGCTTTAACGACATGCCATGTGCTTTGTTTTAGTTCAAAGCAACAGCAGGAGTGACAAATGGTATTTTGCTGTTCAGAGATGTTAGTACAGAACTTTTTAAAAGGTGCATGTTCCGATCGTGTTTGGGAAAAAAAAAAAAAAAAAAAAAGGTGTATGTGCAAGTGCCAGGCTCTCATATCAAGTAGAGATCACAATACACATAAATCGGAACAAGCACCTTTAAAGCAACATCAATTGGTGTTACATTTTGCCACAAAAGACCTGCTCTACAGACCCATCCATACATAAATTTCAGGGGAAAAAATCACTATCTAAAGTTTGATCTAACAAAAATTAATTTTCTTTCAGTTTTTGTTAGATAAAATTTTAGAATAACTATAGGCAGTAAAAAAAATTGTTTTCTGAATTAAGGTATGTGTATAATACTAGAGCCCTGCGGGGCACCCCGAATCCCCGAAATTCCCCGGACCGGACCGACCCGGACCGGACCGAAACCGGGTCGGGGTGCATTTTAGCACATTATTCCCGGTCCGGTCCGGTCCGGGGATAAAAAAAAAAAAAAAAAAAATATATAGCGCGAGCTAACTGTGAAAGAATTGATTAAGATTACCACTAAAAATATAATTTTTAACAAAATGTAATCACTAAACGAGACCTCATAAAAAAAATGAATGTGGCCATTAGGGGGAACTAATGCAGCATCTTTGCACTAAAGCATGTGGCAATTATTCAAAGGCAGACATTTTCTCCCCTCCTCCTTTGAGAAGATGTATCAAGTAACATCAAATAGAGTATGGAGTCAAACTGTGACGTATGCACACATTCACGAGAGGACGTTTTCCAAATTTTCCAGACAGTCTTCTGCTTTAACGACATGCCATGTGCTTTGTTTTAGTTCAAAGCAACAGCAGAAGGAGTGACAAATGGTATTTTGCTGTTCAGGAATGTTAGTACAGAACTTTTTAAAAGGTGCATGTTTCCGATCGTATATTTACCCGAAGTAGTATCTATTTTGATATCAGATGAAAGGCCGTATTTTTCTCATTGTCGTCCTGAAAATTTGAGCCCTCAAATCCATTTCATTCCCAAGATATAAACAAAAGACAGCCGTTTTAGTGGTTAACCATCAATATTAGCACAGTATTGAATAGGGCTTTGCAACATGCATTATTGCATCTACCATCAAAACCGCAAGGTTGTTTCCCACAGTAACTGATGGGGTGTATGTGCAAGTGCCAGGCTCTCATATCAAGTAGAGATCACAATACACATAAATCGGAACAAGCACCTTTAAAGCAACATCAATTGGTGTTACATTTTGCCACAAAAGACCTGCTCTACAGACCCATCCATACATAAATTTCAGGGGAAAAAATCACTATCTAAAGTTTGATCTAACAAAAATTAATTTTCTTTCAGTTTTTGTTAGATAAAATTTTAGAATAACTATAGGCAGTAAAAAAATCTGTTTTCTGAATTAAGGTATGTGTATAATACGTCATGATCTTGCTCCCTGGAAGATCAAGATGTATCATACACAACAATATACTGTATCATGGCCATATTCTACTATGAAACTCATAATTTTGCACAGTGATGTCCGATTGTGGAGCCCTCTTCCACTCTACGTGTAGTCGCTAATTCAGCTCTTCCAAGTTTATCCATCCATTAACCCCTCCTTTCCTAATGGACCTACCCATGTTTTAACACACTTTCTAATCACACCATAAACCTCCATCACTCTTAACCTACAAACCCCTCCTTTCCTAATGGACCTACCCATGTTTTAACACACTTTCTAATCACACCATAAACCTCCATCACTCTTAACCTACTTATGCCATTAGTGTGACTAAACCACCTCATGCCTACCATTTTGAAATAACTCTCTTGCTAAATCCATTTAATGCAGAAACCTTTTACCTACTAATTAATTGCATACTGCTAATTGCAGCATAAGGTCTTAGTCGATCAAGCATAACTCCTACACAAAAATAATTGCCAACAAAAATGTAATCACTCCACATGAGTTTAGCCATTTTATAACTGTGTCATTTTATGTTGTCAGAATGACTGTGTATAACAAACATAGGGATTTTCCATATTTTACAGGCTGTTGAAACTGATCACTTGTTTTATTTGGGGCCCTACACAATATCATATCTCAAGGGCATGTTGTCCGAGGGCTAAATACTTATTTTTTCTGTATGTATTGGCATGGTTGATGGGCCCGACGTCATCAGTTGGCCGGACAGATTTGGCTCGCGGACCACCAGTTGAGAAGCACTGTCATATCAACAGTGGGATTAAAAATTACTTGGGCAGGAGATACACACATCCCATCTACATTGTAAGCGCAACAATCTACGCGAAGGTTCGGCGCATACTTTAACCAATTACGCATCGCAAAACAAGGTGCGATGTTCCTCCTGGCTTACACAGTCCACACTCGTGTGTGTTCATTCCTGTCCAACTAATTATAAATCAGACTGTAGTACTTGTTTGTTGATATGAGCAGGTGATGGTTTTGTTACATAAACTAGCCTAGTTCTAACATGGACCGCAGTGGTGCGAAGCACCAGAAGACCCACTGTGCTACCCAGGGCCGTATGCAGGATTTATTTTTGGGGGCGGGTGCGGTACTTCTTTGGTAAAAGTGCACCTAACCCCCCTGAAATGGCCTTTTTTTGGACTTTTTGAACATTCCACCACCAAAAAGTGGACTTTCTTGTCAATATTTCCCTTAAAAAAATCATCAAGCAGTGTACCTTTTTCCCTTTTTGTGGAATTTGGGGGGGGGGGGTGTGACCACTGCAAACAGGCCTGGTGCTAGCCCCCCCCCCCCCCCCCTTAGTACACATTAGTCATCTTTAATAGACAACTTTAAAAATTTTGACAGGATATTTAAAGAGCCTGAAACCTAGTACTATGCACACTTTGACTCATTATATGCATTCTTTCATGCTGAAATCAAATAATGGCCAAGTCATGGCAATTCATAATTTTTGAGGAAAAAAATTAGAAAAACATTCAACTTTATTTTCCATGCCAACCCAAGAATTTGACTTGGAAATCAAGGAACAGTATATTGGTTGTAACTTTTAATGAAAAATACAAGAAATGTGGGCAAATGGGTGGGTGGGTTCGTGGGTGTTTGGATTACTTGTTCACTCATTTTGTTTCACAAAGAGTTCTCTGATTAAAATCAGCTTAAGAAATAAACCAGATCTTATCATTCCTCCACATTTTTTCCAGGTTAATACAATTACAAATTAGCCAATTATGTACCCTCTTGAGAAACAAGAGGAACAAAATACCTGAAAAAAAAAATGTGTGATTTGTTCCAAAGCCTTCCAACCTACGCCCAACTTCCAACTACATGCACTTTTATACACAGATAATTCCAGCATTGTTGTTTCAAGTAAGTGTACACACAGGCAGTTCTATGGGGCCCCAGAGCCATGCTGCAAATCCCTCGATTCCATTACAAAGTCGGCGCGATACTTTTGGCGAGCTACGGGGAACGTGCCTGGCATACCGGGGCGTCGTGAGATTGAGGATTAAGCAACTTAAAACCACCACATCTTCAATCCTGTATAATTGAACCAGGGGTCCCCGCCTCTCCTCTAAAGCTGTTTCCTCTTACTTTTAAAGGTAGGTTGTACGATAGTGCAATGCCTTGCTTTGTGACACAATACTTCATTTTCATCCCCCTGGCTTGAAAAGCAGAGGGGGATATTGCGAGGGTGCGAATGTCCGTATGTGTATGTGTGTTCCAGTTTGGTTAAGTTTTGGTTAGGTTAGGTTTTGGTTAGGTTAGGTTTTGGTTAGGTTTTCGTTTTTTGCGTCTCCTTTGAAAGTTTAAGTCCGATTTAAACCAGACTTGGGGTTAAGGTGCAATACGGGTTCCTTCAAATGTGGATGATGTCAAAGGTCATAGACAAAGGTCAAAGGTCATCTGAGGTCATGTTCCAGACTGCCATCTTGCCAGGGGGATGATGCAAGTTTACTTGCAGTATTTTTAAGATTTATTTTAAGGAGCACATTTTTTCCTTCAAAGAAAGTTGCTGTTTCTTATTACAACTACTTGAAAGTATTTCAAAGCATGTTTTCCATTTGAAATTCAAACCCCCTGTGGAGGACTTTACCTAAATCTTCCACAGAAGGAGTGTGCATTTCAAATGGACTAATCCAAAGTTGCTATTTCTTATTACAACTACATGTACTTGATAGTATCTCAAAACATGGGAGAAAGCAATGCTTTTCCATTTGAAATTCATCCCCCCCCCCCCCAAAAAAAAAAAAAAAAAAAAGGAGGACATTACCTAAATCTTCCACAGAATGAGTGTGTATTTCAAATGCACTTATCCAATGGGCTATTCCATGTGAAAAACATACTCCCCACTTGGTACACTTAAAGTCTTCCACAGAGTGGTACAGTTTTCAATGTAGTTACCCAATTGTATTTCAATATTTCAAATGGACTATAGTCCAATTTGCTTAACTCCCCTTGTGTCCATCACACAAGATCTTAGTAAGTCGTTATGGATACAGACAAAGATTCCTTTATTTTCCATGACAAAAATATACAAATGGATAACAATGGATTACAACAAACCAGAGTGTTTTTAACTATATTCTAGCATTTGAAAGAGGGAGTAATTTGCATCAAATATGTTTTAAAGCAGATAAATTAACTTTTCAAGCAGATTCTCATCATTTTCATTTTTAAGGCAGGTGTATTTATTATTTAGGCAAATTTTAATTATTTTAAGGCAGATTTATTATTTTTAAGGCACATAAATTCATTTTAAGACAGTGCTATTCATTTTAAAGCAGGTTTATTAAGTTTAAAGCAAATGTATTTACTTTTAAAGCATATATATTCACTATTAAAGCAGATTTATTCATTGAAGAGCATATTTATTATTTTTTTTAAAGTATATTTAATGTGGTTACTCAGTTTTAAAGTAGATTTATTCTGTTTTAAAGCAGATTTAATCTGTTTTAAAGCAGATTTATTCTGTTCTAAAGCAGATTTATTCTGTTCTAAAGCAGATTTATTCTGTTCTAAAGCAGATTTATTCTGTTCTAAAGCAGATTTATTCTGTTTCAAACGAGATTTGTTTTACAGCAGGTTTGTTTGGGGAATGAAAAGGCAAATTTATTCAGTTTTAAAGCAAATTTATTTACTTTAATTTTAAAGTAGGTTTCAAGAAAATGTAAGAGACATTCAACCCAAAAACCCAAGTCACTAAATTACAAACCTGCACATGTGTATTATTTATTAATTACAATTTTCTCCTGAAAAAAAAAAACTGACATTCAGTTAGGCAACTCCCTTGTCTGGTAGTACGCATACAAACCTTACTTCCCCACAACCTTATTTTCAGAAATATCTAAAAGCTTGCCTCAAAATGAATGTTTGCCTCAAAAGGATTTTTTGCCTCCAGACCTGCTAAATTAAACTGCACATAAGTGAAAAGGGACTTGTGAGGCCCACCCAGTGGTAAAGTTATTACATTTGATGGAATGGAAGTAGTATTTGTATTTTTGTCAGACTGTTAGATTGTTTTGGTTATGAAACTACAATTTATTTTCTTTCACCTGAATACACCTGAAGAAAAGCTTCTATAGAAAAGGCTTGCTAGAACTCCCACTGACAACCTTGATAGAAATAATCTATAAAAATGATTTCTTTTCCTTCTTAGGAGTGAGACTCGCTTAGTATTTATGCAATCATTGATTAGCTAACAGCTCTTGACCACATAACAGCCTTTGGGCCCTGCATGCAGATTTATACAGTTGCTCTGAGTCCAGGATTGTTAATTTTTTTTCCCTCAAAAATTTCAAAATTGTGCATTCTAATGACCAAATTCAGAATCAGCATGAAAAAGGCATTCAAATGAGTACAAACAAGCCTAGTCTTAGGTCAGTGGTTTTTGAGATGGCTTCAGTCATTGGAAGCCATCTCAAAAGCTACTTGACTTGAGCGTTAAAACCTATACGGAATGGTCAGTTTTGGCATATGGCCTAATCAGTAAATCTGGTATACCTATTTGATCTCCACAAAAATTTAAATTTCGTGTAAAACGGACAGAACCACAGCACAATGGCCTATGGGGACAATTTGATACAAATATCTGGTAAAACCAAAATGAAGAATATCAAATTCATGTGAAATTTTGGGATTAAGATTATTTTAAGGAACCACAAAATGGAAACCAATAGTGCTAAAGTTATGAAATTACTATTTTAAAGTGATAGGCGGATTCAAATGAAATTGAGTCGTGTGAGTAACAGGCTTTCAGGATAAATAGAAAAAAATATACTTTATAAAATGACAAAAAGACACTGTTCTAAGGGCCTGACCAACCTTGATTTGGCATTTTCACGCTGTAAAAAATATTATAAATACTTGGAGAAACTGGCAAGCAATGAATTAAATAAAGACAAAAAAGGTCTTAAACTGGGTCATTCTCGCTATCTAGGCATGAGAAATACCACTCGACCACAGGGACTGTGTTATGTGGATACCAGTGAAACAAAATAATGCTAATGTATTGCAGTCTATAGAGTTTTCAAGCAGTACAGTATTTCTTGAAGAAGGGGTGGGCCCTGTTTGCATGATTCTAGCAGAACCTATGACAAAGCGAAACTCAATCCATGCACGTGAGGATCAAGCAAACTTGATACAACCCAAGAGAATGAATGAATATTATAAAGACCAAATTAAATAAAAACGAAAAATACATGGTCTCGAACCCGGTTTGAGCGTGTATTTGGTTTTTAAAAATGGCTGCACGCATATAAACTCAGCACTTTTTAAAATAAAAGAATTAAAACCAAAAACATTTCTCTTGTAACCTACTTATAGAATGACCTTTTAAAACAATTAAACGAGGACTTAAGGCTGAACTCCGAGGAGGGCGCCCTCATTTTTCAAATTGTATTTTTTGCATATACATAATGCTTGTCCATATACTAATCACTGTGTGAAATAGCTAAGCTCAAATCGAACTCCTTCATATAGAAAATCACAAGTTTGTTATAAATTTCCGGATCTGGAATTTTTGTTATACACAGTATCCTATGGCACTGTGTGCTACACATAAATGTTTACTACATGGAAACGAAAAATGCCATTCATCTCAAACTTTGGAATTGTGCATTTTATGTGACTACCTATAGATCTAGGTGACTATACACAAAAAATGATATTTCAAAAATCTCTGAGTCAACCTTTAATCCATACTTCCAGGCCAGACAGAGTAAAATGCTACTTAAGAGACACTGGCACATTTGAAAAATAGTGCACCCTCAAGATTGTTCAAAATTGATATTTTTGCATGGTTGTAAAGCTTTTATATACATTATCCATCACCTGAAATGATTAAGACCAAATCAGCGTCCTTATGGGTAAACAGAACGATTTTATAATTAATGTCGCCGGCGACATTAATTCAGCAGACAACGGAAATGGCGTTTAACACAAGAAAACGCACGCCGTATGCATGTTTTCCACGGAATGTACCCTGTTTGACCGGTCTGTGACCTTTGTGGTTTTAATATCAATGAGTCATGTAATAGATACATTGTTGATTAATTGATGGAAAACTTAAAAGTTAGTCTACGAATTACCTGGATGTCTTTAACCTCTTATTGACGTCCCTATCTGTTTTTTGAGTATGCTATTTTTATGTGTAAAATGTATCTCTATTCTTCCAATGGCCTAGACTATCATTTGAGAGCAAATTGAAGAAATTTCATATTTGTGAAAATATGCCAGTGCCGCTTTAATGCATAAAGCCTAATAGAGCAAACTAACATGTAACAGAATGTAATTTAAGCTCATCATTACTGGACTAGAGTGTCCTCAATATTTAATCAATCTCATTATTTTGAAACTGAACCCTCAATCTATGTGGAGTCAGAGTGACAATCTAGATCTTAGAGAGACACTGGCACATTTGGAAAATAGTACATCCTCAAGATTTTTCAAAATTGATATTTTTGCATGGTTATAAAGCTTTTTATTAGCCCTCACCTGAAATGATTAAGCCTAAATATGCACCCTTATGGGTAAAGTGAAAATAAAACCACTGCAGAGGACGATTTATTGGGTTAAACACAAGAAAACACATGCTGGAGTTGATTTCCTCAGCATCCACCCTGTTTGACGGTCAAGTGACTAGAGCTGGGAGTTAACGTTTAATTTCCTATCAGTTTACACGGTCTGTACTTCCGTTCGTTTAAAAGTTTTATTATTAAACGTCATACAAAGTTAACGACTGCCGATTTTGGCGCTCCAAGCAAATGCCATTCTTGCCCATAATCGTTAGTAATCAGGTTCCCGGCCTTTGATTAATCTTACGTATCATCTTGAACCATAAAATGTTGTTGTGGTAATTACCTATGGTATGTTTAATCCAAATAAGCCAGTGGAATATCCCAAAGATCCCAAACGACGAATAACTGCGGAAGCCTGCCATTACCGCTGCCATTTTACCTTTTTTGTAGATCCTCTGTAATGAAGCAACCGCATCATTGGGCAGTGTAGGCGGTGAATATGCCGTGAAGTTCCAACCCACTAACGCACAAGAACTTGGTAAACGGGGGATTTTTCTGTTTCCGTAAAAGTGGAAACCATTTCTAGAAGAAGCATGGGAACTGTTAACTTTACTTTTCCACTGACGGCGGTGGTAAGGTTAGGAATTTTGGTGAAAATTTGACTGGCAGCAATAAAAAATAATACTGAAAAAATTTAGTAGGGTTTGCTGACGTGTAAACTTGTAGTGAATTTTCTAAACGTTTAGTGACCACTTCAGTTTCATGAAACGTGTAAACGTTTAAACGTCCAGCACTACTGGACCCTTGTGGATTAATACCAATGAGTATGAGTCTTGTGAATTCATATAATAGACACACCGTTTTTGTTGAGTAAAGTTTATGGCAAACCCCAAAAAAATTAGGATACAAATTACGAGATGTCTTTACTTAGCATCTTACTAAGGCTCTATATGTTTCTGGTGGTGCTGATATTTTTGAGGTTGCAAAATCTAGGCTGTATTCTTCCAAGGTCCTAGACTATCATTTGAGAGCAAAATGAAGGAATTTTATATTCGTTGAAAAGGTGCCTGTGCCACTTTAATGCTTGAAAGAACTTCCTTTCTTCTTGTGTAAATCATGTACCTGTTTTAATTGGTGTGGAATATTGGTTAACGGTGAATTGAGAGTCGGGGAGGGGGGAAGGAATAACAATTACAGTATAAGCATAAGTTTTACCTAAGGTTATGTGCATAAAGTACTTAAATGTCTATTTCATCTCTTGGGACAAGGCCATGATACCTCCCGAAATATTATGATTACTTGTACGTGGAGCCAACATAAGTATTTTATAGATTCACAAAATAGTGACTGTGGATCAATAAAGTGAATTGCACATCATAATCACAAGGTGATTGTATAGATGCTAGCTGAGCATTATTTTGGAGCTGTTTTGATGATCATGAACTCAAGACAACCTGTTGATTTGAATTCCAAAAGGTACTTTTAAAATTAGTCAACATAATGTTGAGCCAAATCAGAGACTCTTCAACATGGTAGCCTGAGAGCTTTAAGCAATAACAGCACATTTTTTGAGAGCATCCCCAATTTTCAAAATTTAAGACTTTTGAAACACTGTTGTGTTGGTAATAGTCTAGTCAACTATACCTGCAAATGGTAATGTCAAAAGTGCATATTTTTCATAAAAGAAGCAATTTTGTAATTAGAATCGGGATCCCCCATTGTAATCTAGCGGCGGAAACTGGGAACTGCTAAATTCTGATCCGCTCCATTGTGTGAAAATAGTGCCACCTCACGAAAAATGACCTCTAACTTGACTTTCCGGAACCAACAGAACAACTAATGTATGAGCATAGACACGTATATGGCGCTTTATTTCCCCAGCATCCACCCTGTTTGACCGGTCTGTGACCCTTGTGGATTTAATACCAATGAGTAATGAGTCTGTGAAATTCATATAATAGACACATTTGTTGATTAAAGTTATGGCAAACCCCAAAATTAGGCTACAAATTACTAGATGTCTTTACTTAGCATCTTACTAAGGCTCCTATATGTTTTGTGGTGTGATATTTTTGAGTGCAAAATCTATCTGTATTCTTCCAAGGTCCTAGACTATCATTTGAGAGCAATTGAAGGAATTTTATATTTCGTTGAAAATGTGCCTGTGCCACTTTAATGCTTGAAAGAACTTCCTTTCTTCTTGTGTAACTCATACCTTGTTAATTGGTGTGGAATATGGTAACTGGTGCATTGAGAGTCTGGGGAGGAGGAAGAGTATCACATTCCAGTATAAGCATAATTTTACCCTAGGTTTCATGTGCATAAAGTTACTTAAAATGTCTATTTCCTCTCTTGGGACCAAGGCCATGTATACCTCCCGAAAATATTTATGATTCTTTTGTACTTGAGCCAACATAATTATTTTCTAAGATTCACAAAATAGTGACTGTGGATCATAAAAGTGAATTGCACATCATAATCACAAAGTGATTGTATATAGATGCTAGCTGAGCATTATTTTGGAGCTGTTTTGATGATCATGAACTCAAGACAACCTTTGCTTGATTTGGAAATTCCAAAAGGCTATTTTTTTTTACTTGTTTAAAAATTAGTCACCATAAGGTTGAGCCAATCAGAGACCTCTTCAACGCCATGGTATGCCTGAGAGCTTAGCAATACCAGCACATTTTTTGAAACATCCCCAATTTTCAAAATTTAAGACTTTTGCACAGTTGTGTTGGTAATTGTCTATAGTCAACTATACCTGCAAATGGTAATGCTCAAAAGTGCATATTTTTCATAAAAGAAGCAATTTTGTAATTAGAATCGGGATCCCCCATTGTAAACTAGCGGCGGAACTGGAAATGCTAAATTTCTGTCCGTCCATTGTGAAAATAGTGCCACCTCACGAAAATGACCTCTAACTTGACTTTCCGGAACCAACAGAACAACTAATGTATGAGCATAGACACGTATATGGCGCTATTTCCCAGCTATTTCATATTGGAAAGCCGTTTCCAGCAGCCGTTAAATTATTATGGGAATCTCCGAAATTAATTATCCTAATTACAAAATTCCTTCTTTTGCAACTGTGTAAAAATCTCATTTTTTTTTAAAATTGGGGGTGCTCTTAAAAAAAATGTGCTGTTATCGCTTTAACAGGGAGTACCTATAAATAAAAGTTGACAAAACTTGGGTGCTGTGATATAAATAAGCCCGAAAAGATGTTTGTCCTCATTTGTTATTGTCTTTCATTGCAGTATATCATGTATTTCATGTTCAAGTTTTTGCTAAAATCCACCCAAAATTGCCCAATTTTGGGTGGTTATTTGTATAATTTTTCCTAAAATCATGTCTATTTTGGTTAAAAGATGGTGGCACTTTTCTAAATACTAAAGTACTTGAGTTGATATTTTTGAAAGGAGTGTTTGGAAAATGGCAAACTTAATCTTTTTTGAAGGAGAGGAACTAAACTGCTCTAATTTTTAAGAAAATTGTAAGAAATATTCATCTATTTTGTGGCTGCTAAAAACATGCCCTACCCAAACCAAATTTGAGCACCCTTTTCAATGCTTTGTTATTATATAGTGTAATTATTTCACTTATTATGAAATACAGCAGTTGTTTCTTCTTGAGATGCAGCTGATGTTAAATCCACAGGTCATATAATAGGATTATTTTGACTGCAGAAAATAAACCTTGACTGCTGCAAGTAAATGATGTAGATTATATAGGAAGATCAACTTGGCAAAAAAACATCATATAAAACCAAAGGATTTGAACAGGTTATTGCAAATTATAGTAGGACTAAAAATATATTACCAACTCAAGGACGAAGTTATCACTATTCTCGCAAATTGATTGCGGGCTAAAGCAGAGAGCTTTTTTAAAGAAGGAGATAGAATAAAATCCCCGAAGGGACACATATTTGCCCAAAATTTTAATCACATACTTGAGGAACACATAACAAGAGCTTAAACTGGATATCCAAATTCATCATTTTGCATCGTTTATGATGAAATGATGGATTCAAGTAAATCTGATTGAAATAACTGCCCCGGCTGTTATTGCTTTATGTTAGATTGACGGCTTATGATGGGATCAACAGGAAAATCATAATACGTGAAGCATATATTCATTCGACAGCATAACACAATCAATTCAAAATTACATCCGTAAATACAGTAGATAGTGTTACATGACAGTAATCATATAAAGGCCAATAGATATTTACTATTTATTTAGAACTATCATGTAAAACCTGAGCTACACATGAACAACAGCAGCACCTATTACCCAAGGATCCACCTTTTATTTCTTCTACTGTATGATCACCCCCAGGGCTGGAAAAAGGCCAAATTTCACGGGAATACAATCCAAATTTCCCTCCCAAATTGCAAAATTTCCCTTCAAGATTGCAAAATTTCCTTTCAACAGGCTTATGTATGTCTTTATTTAAAGGACAAAAATTTCCCTCCAAATATCAAAATTTCCCGGGAATGTCAGTCCCGAAGTACCTTTTCCAAGCGTGATCACCCCCTTTATTCCCCAAGTCAAGTACCCAATGGCAATTTTTTAGGTGGAATTTCATGTTTTCCTCCAAAAGAAATTGGGATTTTTAATTCAAATCAATTAAATCAATGAATTAATTTCATAAAAAAATTACTAATCCCACACACATGTTGCCATAAAAGTTTCCATAAAATGTTATGTATTTTAATCCTTTGAACACGGCAAGTGACTCCAGTCACGAACGATCAAAATTTGTCATATCTTGTTTCAAAAAGGTCAAAATTATTAATTTTCAAGTGCATATTCAGAATCAGCATGAAAAATGCATCTAAATTAGTCCAAAAAAGCCTAGTCTTTGCTGATATTCTTTTTAGATTTCCAAATGACCTGCAAGTATTTGTGACGTCATCTCTAAAGCCACTGACTTATGTGCTATAATGTATACAGAATTGGCCCTTGTCAATAGGGCTAAAATAGCATCGACTGTATTTAAATAAAGTTTAAGAGCATGTGTGGTCCAGTTGAAGAGCGCAGGACTCATGATCATTAAACCATTTAAATTGTGAGTTCGAGCACCACCGTGGCCAACGTGTCGTGTCCCCAGGCAAAACACACTATCTCGCTTGTCTCACCCAGGTGTGAATGGGGAGCTGTTGGGTAGTCATACTGTGGGCCATTACAATTGGCTGCCAATTTTCAATAAGTGAAAATGTGATTTATCCTAGTAACAGCAGAATAAATGTAAAGCGCTTTGAGACTTAATTGTTTAAAGTACTACATAAATACTTGCAGTTAAGTTGATATGCACATGCTATCTACAGCAGATAGCACTATATTTAATCCAGTTAGTAGGTAAATGTTATCTACAGTATAGATAACACTGAAAGTAATCTAGTTAATAGTTATGCTATCTAAAGTAGAAAGCACTAAAATTAATGAAGTTAATAGGTTTGTGCTATCTACAGTAGATAGCATTAAAAAAATGAATAGGTGTATGCTACCTACAGTAGTCCAACCTCTTGAAACAGTCTCTAAGGAGCTCAAGAGAGTTGCCTTGTGGAAAGAAAGATTTGCCATCAACCAAGTAACATCTATTGGCCTTGAACCTGGTGAGCATCTCCCACCTGGAGCTGACTCCTCATGGGCTGAATGGCGATGCCTCAACAGATTGAGAACCAGAATTGGCCGATCTAAGGTTTCCTTGCAGAAGTGGGGCTACCTGGAAGCAGATCAGGACACTACCAGTGGTTGAGGAATAGCACCACAGACAATGGAACATCTCTTGTTCTGCCCACTGCTGGAGCAACAATGCACAAACAAGGACCTTGCAGAATTCAGTGAAGCAGCCAGATGTTGTACCCAACTCTGGCTGGATCATATTTGAGAACCACAGTGTTTGGACATGATAAGAAGAAGTAGATAGCATTGAAATTAATCAAGCTAATATCTATATGCTAACAATAATAGACAACACTGAAATTAATCAAGTTAATAGGTATATGCTATCTACAGTAGATAGCATAGCACTGACAGAGTATAGCTACAGTAGATAGCACTAAAATTAAATAATATATCAACAAGTATGCTTTCTATATGAGCAGAAAATAGTGTACACGCAGTGCACGTACAAGGACTAGACCTCAGCCATGGCCATTGTGGTATGTGTGTGTGAGAGAGTGCACACTGGAAATCAAGAAATGGGTTTGAAGGGAAATAACACAAACCTTGAACCAAAAAGGCCATATTTTAGTGTCAAGGGATGCATTCAATTTTACATCATAATAATAATAATAATCGATTGTTTATTATAGCGCTTTATCACAGTACTTACATGATGGCAATTGCCTTGACAGTCTCATCTGCGATACCGTAGTTGGCGAGATAGAGCATTACATCCCTGTTAACACTGTCAAAAGCTTGGAAAATATCGGAACACAATTGAAGCTTTTCTCTTGGAAAGTCTCAACTCTTCTATGATCCTTCTGAGGGCAAGTATCTGAGGTTAGTGTGAATTGCCTTTGCGAAAACCGTTATGGTTCCGTCTGGAGGGGAATCTATGTGAGGAGTGATGCTGTTGAGCGGCATGGAGTTGTAGATCTTAGAGGCAGTGGTGACAGTGTACCTCTGTAGTTTTGGGGTTGTTGGAGGTGGCCTTTATTTGGTAGAGGAATGCTGATGATGTTGAAAGGCAGCTGGTTTGTTTCCATGTGAGTGTTTATTACAAAATTAGAACAGTTGATCATGGGATAGTGGATTCTTCCAGAATACTGAAGGAATGTTGTCGGGACCAGGTGGTCTGGTGTTCTCAGTTCTTCAGGCAGATCTGAAAGCTCCTCCATAGTGAAAGGTCCAGTTGGCATGTGAAGGGTGTCTGCTATCTTGTGATTTTGAAAAGGTGTGAGACTGTCAAGGCAATTGCATCATGTATGATACCAATATAGCTTTGTGGCACAGACCATGGTGGGCCCAACAAAGGAGATTCCAACCAACTACTGGAATCCTCCAAGGATTTTGTGATTTATTAGTTTGTGCTCTCATATGTTCTGTATTTGTAGTCGTGGTTGATACATCCTCAGACAGTAGGCGTGGACATCATGAACGACAAAGACTCCCACACCCCATCAAAACCCAAGCGTTCCAGAGTCACTTATGTGTCAGCTATGAAGTCACAGAACCTTGGATACGCAGATTTTGTGATCTAGTGTTGTGACTAACTGAGTGTCTTTGATATATGATATGTGGTGCACAAGAATCTACGAACATCAATTGAGAATGCTGCAGACAAAGTCGGGCTACATCTAAATGCCAAGAAGACTGAATATATGACTGTCACGCAGGAAAAGACGATCATCAACCTACTGCCACAGCAGATGGTAGCAAACTCAAAGAGGTCAAGGACTTCAAGTATCTACGCGTCTATGTTGCCGACAGCAAGAAAGACTTCGTGTCACGCAAAGGAAAGCTTGAATGCTGCAATAAACTAATCACTTATGGCATTGGTATCTCCATTCAACCAAGGCGAAATTCTTTAGAGCCTGTGTAGAGAGATCCTGTTATATGGATCTAAGAACTGGACCATGAAGAAGAAAGAGCTAAAGGATAGACGGATGGCACCTACACCAAGCTTCATATGCGAAAGTACAAAACATATCATGTCGCGAGCACAAGACCAAAGCACAGATAAATGGAGAGAGCCCTCCAATCTCATCTATGTTGCCCAACGCCGTGCACGATTTGCCGTCTGTCATCTTGCGATTGACCAAGTAGTCCGACGTCACATGTTGGAGAGTTTACGATGCCAAAACAGGGGTCGTAGCCCCTTTTAACTACATTGATGTGTGATGCTAGAGACATCCAGCAGATCATCTGACATCCCCAACCTAATGACCAAAAGGGACATTTGGCGCTACATGGCTGAACAGCATCTCGGTGCGGCCGGTTAGTAGATAGATATCACGTAAAACAGTTCTCCAAGCGCTTGTTGCTATAATTATTTATTACCACCATAGGAAATGGCCACCATCATTTCGCTTCATCTAGGTGGCTGCGGGCCAATGCGCACTTCCCTATCAGCACGTAGATTGTAATATCCCCATAACATAACAGCTTCCCAGATTTCTCTTGGGTAGCGAGGCAATTGAGATTACGTATCTTGCCCAGGGACTCAAAAACACGTTGGCCACGGTGGGGTGGGGCTCCAACTCAAGTCTATGATGCATGGAGTCCTGCACTTTTCCACTGACCACACCACGCTCTTATGAGAAAGAGATGAAATTGGAGAATATTGATCAGGTGAAGGGACTGCAAAATTATTTACTACATTATGTGTGATGATGTATTTATTGCAAAGACCTCTGAAAATTTGAACTTAACTGCATTGAACTCCATTGAAATTGGGAGACTTGCTAAATTTACTGCATTTTAAATATTTCAAAATGTCCATGGTAAACTGAAACTTTGACTCTGTTTACTGGCTGAGGGAGTGCGAATAATTGTTTGCCATTCCAACCACAAGGAAAATAGATCTTCAGAAATAGTAGATTGATGCATGGATTTCTCCATGTTAAATGCAGGGCAGTGAATAGAACAAAACAGATGCACATCACTTGTTCATATGGTTAATAAGAATATGCTATCTACAGTAGATAGCACTGAAATTAATCAAGTTAATAGGTATATCCTATCTACAGTAGATAGAACTGAAAATAATCAAGCTAATAGATATATAACTATAATAGACAACAATGAAAATAATCAAGTTAATAGGTATATGCTATCTACAGTAAATAGCATATACACATATTGATTAATTTCAGTGCTATCTACATTAGATAGCACCAGAAGTATTCACATCAACTTAATATATATAGGTGTAAGCTATATACAGTAGATAACTCTGAAAGTATTCAAATCAGTTTTAATTAACAGATATATGCAATTTGTGATGCGATCTGGGAAAACCCGTCACATGGTGGGAAATTTATATTTTGAGTTTTTACTATCACTGCAGAGTTTGAAATATTAAATTTCCATAACTGTTTACTTCTTTCTTCTTTGATACACACACATCAAAAGTTACGCCTTATACAATCTGACAAAAAATAAAGTACAATATAACCGATTTTAAGCTATTTTCTTTATTTTTTTAAAACTGTCCTGTGCGACATGTGGCGGGCTTTTCCCAGATCACATCACATTTAAAGAAAATTACATTAGGCTGCTAAATACCAACATGCTTAATCTTGTCTTGACACTCAAATTGAGTTCCAGGAAAAAAAAATCCACAAGTACCACTTGGCATTCAACAAAACTGAATATGAATGACATATGCATAATTTACATTGTGAAATACAAAACATGACCACTTCTGACAAACCTTGAATAGTCTATCGCACCTAGTCCCGGCATCTACGGACATGAGTCTTACTATTAGTATAGTTTTAAAGCTGTCAAAATGCATGGGCTGTTTGTTATTGTACATGCTCAATCAATCAATTAGCAATTATTAGTTCTCACCAGAAGACGGCTATTTGACCAACAGTGTCAGTTTGCTCTCATTTATCATTGTCTTTGCAAACTAGGCCATGGATAGTTGAGAGAGAGCAAGTTTTGTTATGGAGAAGAAAACCTTACAGTGATTTGCTTAAGTCTACAGCACCAAAGAATGGGCCTCAACAGACATGACAAGGAGTTTCCTGGTCAGACGGCACTCCTTGGACACATCCTATGCATCGTTGCCTTTTTGAGCTTCACACACAAAGACTTGACAGGGGTTTTCCTGATCAGACAGAGGCTCACAAACCCTTTGGGGCTGCAGGGGTCTATAGTTGCTCCGAGATAAAAGAATGTTCATTTTTTTTCTCAAAAAATTCACAATTATGCATTTGTATGACCAAATTTGGTATAATCATGAAAAATACATTCAAATGAGTACAAACAAGCCTAGTCTTAAATCAGTGGTTATGCTGACCACACTGCATTGAAACTGTGCCAATATCTGTCATAAAATATACAACAGAAAGTTGAAATCTGACTTATTGTCAGAATGTAATTTATATTTGATTTTTAAAACACAATGAAATTCATTAAAGACACTATCAGTGATTTGCTAAATCAGCAAATCGAAAAAAATCATCAAAAATCAGATTTTTGCATGCATGCAACAAGTACAGGTATCCTAACATACCCTGCAAATGATAAGACCAGAAGCAACCTTATAAGGACAGAATCAGAGATTTTAGTCATTACTGTCCGAACGGACACTTACTACAACACGTAATTGAATGGAGAATCGTATCTTGGAACACTGCCGTTTTCTTACTTTTCTGTCAATTCTACAGCTGGAAAGGGTAACTTATGAGAATTCTACAGACTTATCCTTCACTTTGAAGCTATTCCTGCAAATTTCAAATATTTTTCAAATCACTGATAGTGTCTTTAAATGTTAATACAAATGACAGAGGCTAAAGATCATTAAATTGGCTGCCTCACCAAAATTTGACTAATTAGGCTACATAAAAATAATTAGTTTCTATTAGCCATCCCTCTTCACTAAATGGAAAAGGTCAACTGTTTTTATTTTTAATTTTCATGAATTATTGGGCGACTAATCCTGAAATTTTCATGGCTGATAACTTAATTGTGTATTAATCAACTATAGTCACTATATGTTCTGTAGAACTCTAGTGGGTCTAACCCATTTTCCTGATGCCCTCCCTCTTCACCCTTTGAAGGACAGTTCTACAAGAAACTAATAATTAATTTTATGTGGCCACATCTTGAACATGACAAATGTGTGTGATTTCTGATTTCAGTTTTGTTCATTTTTTTTGCAAGCAAATTTATTTTTCATTAAAAAGTCCTTCCCACTTGTCAACCCATTTTCTTGATACCAGAACCCAAGTTATTTTTTCTGTTTGGCCAAACTAATGATTGAATGAATTAATCAGCTTGGTAGTAGGAAAAGGGCATCTTGTGTACAAACCAATTAAGGTGAGTGGCATAATTAAGTGCATTCTAGCATGAATGCACAGTGGCAAGGCAAATGAAAGTATATAGATGTATACATTACATCATTCATGATGGTTTACTTCTGAAATTTCCTTGCCCCATAATGCCAAGAGTAAAAAATAAATAGGGTAGTGTCTAACCGATCACCCTTTTATCTGTTATACCGATTATAGATTTTAAAATTTCAAATCGTTCATTCAGATATTTTTTGTGTGTATTTTTTAGCATTATCAGACGATGTTTTTGACAGCCAGAAGCTGCCAGAAAGTAGCAGACAGATCGATTTAGGTAAACCGATAAAATGGTGAAATAGTGAGTTAGGAAACACATACACACTCTGGTGTACATAAAATAATAAATTGTTTTCAGTTTCCAATTATTTCCACCATTGGCATCAGTTTGGAAACAATTTTTATTAATAAAAACCCAAATTTTATATTAATTTAATCGGTATAGATAAATCGGTAAAAAATGAGAAGAATTTTTGACGTATGATCTGATACGGTCATAGTAAGTAAAGTAAAGTCTTGTGCCAAGCAAGCTCGTGAGCGGAGTGCCCATCTTCTCTTTACTTAGCGTTTTGGCAAGACCTCCGATTACAAGGCGCCTTCAGGCGCCTTGTTCTGTTCTGATGGTTCTTTTCTTCTTCTTCCTCAATCAACACTCAACTGCTTCTAGCTTCGTCACTGTTTGAAGTATGGTGACAGACTTACACCAAATGTCCGCTGACTTGGACCATCTATGTCACATGACATTGACCCCTATCTGACCTTTGACCTGGCCAACCAGGCGTCAAAATGTATTTTTTGTTACAATTATCTTCTTCTACAGGCATTACGCCGATATCAACCAACTGGTTCAGAGGAAACCACTGACCATTGCTTCATATAGGCTGTTCAGGAATAAGGAGTAAAAGGTTCCAGGGAATAAGGAGTCAAGTTATTAAGGGGGTCATTTCGGTTTGAAAGCCAACATGGTGGAAAAATATTCAAAAAATCGCTCTCCTTAAAAATTACGTAGCAGAGTGACGTCATTGGAGCACATGTATTGTTACTGCCAGGGTCTGTGGATTGCCCACATTTTCAGGTCCAAGGTCATTAAGGGTCAATTCGGTCAAAAACCAAAAAAATTCCAAAATTTTCAATTTTTTTTTTCTCAAAACCCAACACATGTCAGTGACACTAACTTTAAGATATGATTCATGTTTACCTGTTGTATGAAAGGATTTTATTTTGGAGGCAAAGGTCATTAAGGTCATTTCCGGTTTTAAGGTAAATCAGTTTTGAGAATTTTTATCTCCAGAACTAACCGTTAGTAGAATTTTTTTATTTGCATGGACATGCATTTTGTTGTTGTCACGAGGTTTTTTTATACACAGGATCAAAGGTCATTAAGGGATCAAAAGGTCAATTTTGCCAAAAAAATGCTAAAAATAAGACCAAATTGGATTTATCTCAGCCTATAGAGGACAGATAAAGCACCGTTATACTACAGTGATGTAACATTTATTAGTTAGAAAGAGGTTATGATAGTCTCGACCCCAAAGGTCAAGATTCAAGGTCAAAGGTCAAAATTTACAAAACAAGCTCCGCTTGGCTGAAATTTGACGAATAATCCTCGGGATATAGCCAAATACAGAAAAAATAAGAGTTTGACCCTATTCGGGACCAGGGGTCACGTTTATAGAGGTGCAAAGGTAACAGGCGTCAAATATGTAATTTTGGTTACAAATTATCTTCTTGTTACAGCATTTCGCCGATATCAACCAACTGGTTCAGAGGAAAACCACTTACCCTGGCTATAAGGGGTTCAGGTATAAGGACGTCAAAGGTCATTAAGTGGGTAATTTCCGGTTTGGAAAGCAAAAATTGTGAAAAATATTCAAAAAAAATCGTGTCCTTACAAAAATACGTAGCAGAGTGCCAAGTCTTAGAGCATAGAGTGTTTACTAGCAAGGGTCCTCGGTTGTCCACAGTTTTCAGATCAAAGGTCATAAGGGGTCACTTCCGGTCAAAACCAAAAATAAATAATTAAAAAAAAAAAAAAAAATATTTTTATTCAAAAACCCAAACATAGTACAGTGCCCTAACTTGCAGATATGCATGTACCTGGTGTATGCAAGGATTTTTGATTTTGGAGGTCAAAGGTCATTAAGGTCATTTCGGTGTTAAGGTAAATTAATTACAAGAATTTTTATCTCCAGAACTAAGGCATAGTAGAATTTTTTTATTTGAATTGGGAACAATGCATTTGTTGGGTTTACACAAGGTTTTTTATACCGGGATCAAAGGTCAATTAAGGGGGTCAAAGGTCAATTTTGCAAAAAATGCTAAAAATAGACCAAATTGATTTTATCTTAGCTAAAGAGGACAGAATAAAGCCCCGTCATTATGATACAGTGGCTGTAACATTATAGAGAAGAGGTCTATGATAGTCTAGACAACAAAGGTCAATCAAAGTTCAAGGGTCAAAGGTCAAAATCTACAAACAAAGCTCCGATGAGCTGAACATTTGTCAGGGATAATCCTTGTGGCCTCATAAAACAGAACAGTAAAGTTGCCCCATTCCGTGACCCAGGGGTCACGTTATAGGGGTTGTGAAAGGTCAAATTCCTGATGCATGCTTGATTGAGTTGAAACTCAATAATATGGATCCTTGTAAAGTTGTTTAACACGTAAAAATACTTAATGACATTTGGTTGAAGTTCAGGGGCAAGGGTCAAGCACCTCAAGGGGTCATTAGGGGATCACCATCCATTACCAAAACGGCAGCCTTCCTTTGTGTAAATTTAGATCGTCCCAGGTCTAGGTAGTTTTGAGTCTCATAATCGGCCCAATTCAAGAATACCGATCATATCGGTAATTCTCTAATAATAAGGGATAAGGGATTGTCAACTTGGTCCTAATCATAAGAAATATCACACAGATGGATCTATGATTTGCCACATCTGCAAATGAAGGCTGCACTTCTTGAGTTGCCTGTTTCAAGAAGGGCGACATGCTCCCCTAGAAGCTATAAGCATGCACAGTGAATGAAACACTCCGCCATGAAATACAAGAACCTGAACAAACCAAAAGTTTACCTCTAAAAACTGAACATGAAAAGTAAAATTTTAAGATTATTATATTATGTAATTGGTAACTCCATGTTCTGAAAAGAGAGTTTACCATCAATTAAAGGTTGAACGAGGAGTTTGAGGCAACCAGATATTGTGTATAATAGTAATTTCAATAGAGTAGACATCATGATTTATTACTGGTATTTGCCTACAAAAATGTCTGAAAAGAGAGAAAAAAGTGATCTAGATTTGCTATATTTTCAATTATAATTAAAAACATAGGCTGAATTTTGTATGTTCTCCTATACGAAAGTAGAAATTCACAATTTTGTACCAAAGAACATTTCCAGCTTTAATCCTTTCAGATGGGAGTATTTTGATGGAAAAGGTTAATCAGGGCAAAAATCAGTACTTTCGATTTGATTTTTTAGGGACATATGATATGTGAAATCTCCGTGCCACCTTTAATGTCGAGATGAAACAAGTTAACCCAGAGTACCTAAACTTATGCTCAATCACGAACTTAATATGGGTAACAGGTGTTACAGTACACATAGCAGTGTCAGTCGGAAGACAAAGTGACGATGGTTATATCTGTTTGTTACGCAGGGGTTTATATAAATTCTACTATCTCATAAAATCTTTGAAATAAATTGTTGTGAAAAACGGTCGTTTGCAGCGGTCTCTATCTTAGAGGAAATTCTGAGACCGTACAAAAATATTGGTCACTTTCACTTCCATCATCCGTGACAAGACATCTTGATGTCGCAACCCAAGGTCCATGCAATAACATCACTTAGCACCCTAAAGACAGAATAATTTGTGGGGCAATATTTTTCATGGTTTCTCCATTTTAAAACAATTTTCACTGATATGCAAATTGGTCCAATTTGTATGACCTTACATAAGCTTAAATAGTAAATGTAATTTTTCATGTCTTTTTATTAAATTTACACTAACTATTCAGTGTTTAAAAAAAGGGCACAAAAATTAACAGTACAAAATATCCTCCATTTACAGTACTTAAGGCGTGAGAGAATATCTAACCTCTCTTCTTTTGAAGTGCTCTTTCCCAACCACGTCTAGCCTCTGGGCTGGTTGAGATACTTTCGGACAAACACAGTCCCAAGTTGATAACTTACAACAACACAAAGGTCATCATTGACACTCCTCCAGTACTGCCCATCAACTTGTTTTACTTTATATCACATTACTAAACACGTACCACGCATAGGTCAGCTAATGAGTTATGTGGCAATCTATACTATAACCAGATCTGGGCTAAATAAGCAACAATTATTCATCATTAGGATTCTAACGACTTACGATAACACAAACGTCGCTATTAGGAATCGTCCAGTCCTGCCCATCTTCTTGTTTTATTTCATATCATATTACAGAACACGTGCCAGGCATAGGTCAGCTAATGAGTTAAGGTGGTTTCATACTTCCATTGGCAGATGTCTGCAGAGTGCAGACACTAGCCTTTCGAACATGCTTTTTAAGCAAACGTATGTTCGTGCATCTGGTGGGCAAAGCATGTGAGAAAGACTAGGGACATCTGCCAATGAAGTATGGACCCACCATATGATGGTATACAAATATTGAATGCCTGAGAGTGTGATAGTAACAAATATATCATGAGGTCAAATTTTGACTTTTCTATTTCACGAGGGGAAGCCGAGTGAAATGGAACAGTCAAATTTTGACTGACAGTTAAGCACACTTCAGAACATGTAAGTTTGCAATATTCCCCTAAACAGCTCCCCGCTTCCCCGTGGGTGTTGTGATGTATTTTTGTTTGTTTTTTTAAGTATGTGGGCTCTGTGACTTCACTAGATGGATATACAAGTGTACTTTTAGCATTTGCCTGTTTGTCCATTGGGTCACTGAGATACACATCTTTGATTCTAATAACCAAACTGCTGTAGCAATGCAAAAATCTGAAAATTCATTTTGAGAATCTTGCCATTTATATGCCTACTAAGATCGTAACTTGTATGTTATAGTGACCTCTATTGTCTATGTTCCATAGAAAGAGGTGTTAAACTGGATTTTTTTTCAAATTATATTTGTCCACAATAAAAAAATTTCATAAAATTTGCACACAATGTAACTAAGGCTAAATAAAAAAGAAAAGGCTAAAAAAAGGTGTGGAAGTTCTTTTATATTGCATTTTTAGACAACTATTTCTTTTCGGCCATTTTTTTTCCTTTTTTTTTCTTGATCAGTTTTAAAAACACAAAAATTATAAAAATCTCTACAAAATCTTTTAAAAAACGCAGTAAAATGTGATTTTTTACACTTTGCAAATGGAATGCTGAAACAAACTTTTCTTGGCCTAATGGAATAACAAATTTAAAACGGTGTAGAAACTGTCACTGTTGATATTTTTGCAAATGAAATGCTGAAACAAACTCTTTTTTCTCGGCCTCTAATGGAATAACAAATTTAAAACGGTCTAGAACCTGTGTCGCTGTTGATATTTTTGGGTCTTATTCTAGTTATGTCATAAAAAGGAGCATTCTACAAACTGCTGTGAAGCATGAGACCTGCTTTCAACATCATCCTGACATCAATACACACAGCAATTGAGTTGAATACTATCATGTCACTCAATTCATGCTTGGGGCAAGATTTTCAAGGCCACAACTCTTAACATATTAACTCTAGTGTAGAAAATTACTTTTAAGTACAACAGATAATTACAAGTTTCATCTTTTATTAATGTAGGTGAAGTAGTATTTCAAGTGCTTGGACCTTGAAGAGTAGAGTTCCTTGATGCACATGTAATTTTACATATTTATCAATTTTGTCGATAATTTCACTTAAACATTCATTTTCCAAGAAAGGAAAAAACCACAAAATAAAGTCTGAATTAGATAAAAAAATGCTTTCCTCAGGTGGAAAAAAATGGGAGGGCTTGTCTCCTTTTTTGAGAGAGAGAGAACATCAATCATCAATGTATGATTTACTTTAAAGGGCTGATAGATGTTTAAGACTTTCATAATACATAATGCTTAAACTTGTACCAAATCTTGTAATTTTATCACTGTTATTGTAAGAAAACAAGCATAATAAAAGTTTTCCAAATTTTACCCAACTACTCTTATTCCCGGTTAGAAACTATTGGGTTACTATCCATTCCTAATAAAAATTGTATCCTCCCTTGTATTTGTTTTTAATTTTGAAGAATTAGTCCTCTATTATGTCGGGAAAAGAAGTGAGTGCAGGATACATACAGGTGTAGTAGCAAAAGGAGGTATAGTGTTCTTCCCATAATGCATTTCTTCCAATACAATTTTTGCACTGGTTGTCACCAAAGTATATACTTGTCTGAAGTATAAAGTGATGACACACGCGTACACCCAGTGCCGCCTTTTGAGTTACAGTGCGATTGTGCCTACCTACGCGTGCGCTGAAAGTTGGTACAATCTATACGCCCGCATCGCTACTTCGTACTTAGAGCTGGACAGAGTATAGTGACAAAAAGTACTGAAAATACAAGATTCACATGATGACTTCTGTTCATTAAGGTACTTTTTGTCACTATAAACTCATGTGAAAACCAGTGCAAAAATTGTATTGGAAGAAATGTATTGTGGGAAGACGACTATACCCCTCTTGTGGGTAGCGACCTGGAACTAATGCACACTCACGAAGTAAAGGAATGGGGGGAGGGGGGTTGTTGAATATATCCAAAAGCAACATCACTAAACAAAAGGCCCGTGTGATCACGTACGTGAGGGTTCCATGCAAGCATTTCGAGCAATGAAAAAAGAGCAATTACACGATACGAAGCAAAAAAAAAAGCATTCTACAAGCAAATTTACAATTTGCACATGACTGCCTATCAAACACTGTTCTTCTTCCATCAAACATAAACAAAATTTAATCCAAATATAACAAATAGGTTCTCGAAACTATAAACAATAAGCTAAAAGCTTGTTACCCTGGCAAAATCTACTTCAAAACGATATTAACCTACTTAGATAAAATACTTTTAGAAGAAGAGGTGAGTATCCGATACAATTTGTCCCGCATGGGTAATATCAGTCAAGCAGCGAGGGAAGATAGACAGAGGCATGTCTTCCAGCAATTACCATGCCGCCCGTTCAGCGTCGCTTTCATCTGTCTTAACAAAGTACAGATGTGCCGGGCTACGTCAATGATGGAGAATCGGCTCAAGTACTCGAATGAGATGAGATATTCGGCTATCAGTCACCATTGTCGGTTTGTTTACCTCTTCTTACCAAATTTAGCTGGTTTGTAAAGGTCAGGAAAGACGACTCGGGCAAGGAGAACAAGGGATCAGTGTCGAAAGCAAGTCTGGGGAAAATTCATTACGCTTTGTGTTAGGCTTGATGCCGTATTTGTGCAATTTCCAATTTGGACAGAGTTTGAAGTTATTGCAAATCATCATACCAATCTGTTAGCATATTACAAAGTCAGTCAGCAACAAGGACAACAACAAAATAAACAGTGACAACAGATTTGATCAAAGTTGAAGTGTTATCAAAACTTTTCAAAATTATTTTCTCAAAGCTTGTATCATACCATAGCTGATATAATGTTAATTGCAGGAGCCATGCAAAAGAAACATTTAGGGAGAAATAACAGTTCGATGGTTTTGTTCACAACTTTGCAACATGGCTGCACCAGCAATGATGGAAAGTGAATGCTGAAGCCTCTAACTTTTAGTCCATCTAGAAGGACCCTCATTCCCTCCTGTGTTCATCCCCCCTGCGATCTAGCCACCGAGCGCGGAGTGTGAGTGGCTAGGTCAGTGGGCAACGAGGGTCCTTCTAGATGGACTACTAACTTTGGACGAGAGTATGCTTGAAACATGAAATTTATGTCAAAATGTGTCTTTTTACATTCTTTACCTTATTCTGCCAATAACTCAATTTTGACCAAAATTAACTTAGGCCATTTTGGAAATGAGCTCTTCATATTGCGACTGCCATAGTTTTGAAAGACAATTTCAACATTTTCTTAACATACCTATGAAGGTGGATTAGGGGATTGGTTTAACACACCCACTTCACCTCCACAAACTTCACTTGGAATTCTAAACACATAATGGGTGGAAAATCCCAGCCCCTAAGTACTTCAAATAGGAAATCAGACTTAGATGGCATACCAGACCAGTATGAAATCTGTCTGGGATCGCCCATTGTCATCTTAAAGAAATCCAATTTTATACTTTCCTCCTGCTCGAGGCATTGTATTTTTAGTTTTGAATGCTAACAATATAAACTCCTGCACATGATCTACAAATACTGTTGCCAGTATATCTTGAGGACGCTGGCTGTAGGTGGGGAAACTTAAAGCAATCATGAGTTACTAAAAGACAGTTAAGAAAGAATCTTGTTAGCAATCATGAAGCAATCCACAGATTTTGAGAGGGGCATCTACCCTCAATCATTTGTGGAGCAAGAATTTCTGAGTTTTCTTAATTTCTGAATTCTCACTACTTTCAGCTCTATTTTACTTTTTATTTGGTGAAAATCGGACATTCCGTTCCGATGCTACAGTTGATCAAAGTGCATTTTACCACTCAAGTTAAAATACTATTTCTTATGTTTCTTATTGTTTTTCAAGCAGCTATATTTACTTTTTATCTTATTGTTTTTCAAGCAGTGATATTTAAGAAAATGCCAAAATAAAATAATTTTGGCTAATTATGTTGATTATTTCCTGATATTTTGTATTTATAATTTAGTATAATTAATGTAGATAATAAATTGGGCATTTTCAAATCAAAACTGCAATACATTTTATAAATAAAATTAATTAAGTGTTTCTAGAACTTAATTGCCCTATATCTTTTTTTTGCAATTTCGGCAACTTGGAAATTTGCCCCCAAAAATGTTGGCACTTCCAAATGGTGTATGACCACCAAAATTGGCACAAATGTAGGTATTATAATGCTCTGCAACTTAATGGGAGGGATTTTTGATATTTGTCTTACTTTTTGATTTATAAGCCTTCAAAGTCAAATCCAGCAAGAAAAAATGGATTTTTCAAGAAATCCGTTGCCACGGCAACACAGGGATTAAAATTGAAAATGTCTCCGCATTAGGTTGCACAGCTTGACCCATGTAACTTACCTGGATAGCAGACAACTGGTAAAAAAGACCCTATTAGTACTAATTTTTTTTTGGGGGGGGGGCAAAATGTGCAATTTTGCTTTACCCAAATTCAACACATTTGACCTTTGACCCCATATCATTTGCATATAAGTATCGAAATTTACAAATAAATATAATTTTCTGAAACCACAGTCAATATGCTTTGTAATGATATATAACAAGCCATACTTCCAACATTTCAACTACTTCTACCCTGCTTTTCAAAATAACACCTCAAAATGAGGGTAGATGCCCCCTTAATGTCAAAGGATGTTTAGTGTTAATGACATTAACTCAAAAAGTTCTGTCTGCACCCACATGGCCTGTATGAACTTCAAATGACCTAAAGCAAGAGTTGCAGGCTATAAGGGTATGGTTAAAGGTGCCTGTTCCGATTTTTGTCTATCTTGTTCTCCACTTGATACGAGAGCCTGACACTTGTACATACTGACCATGGGAAACAAACTTGCGGTTTTGATGCTAGACGCGATATTGCATAGTGCAATGGCCTATTCACTATCTGTGCTAATATTGATGGTTAACCACTAAAACGGTAGTTTTTTATCTGTAACTTGAGAAAGAAATGGATTTGAAAAACTCAAATTTCAGGACACAATGAGAAAAATACAGTCTATCACCTGATATCAAAATTGATACTACTTCCGGGTAATTAGGGGGTCCGAAAAGCGATCGGAATAAGCACCTTTAAGGTAAGAATGTACTAAGAACAAGTTTAGAATTAGGGTTGCAATTATGGCAAAGAGCATAAGATAGAGGTAGACAAGTCAACTCCTGGAGTTATGTTAAGTCAAAGACTGCAATGGCAGTCACATGTCGATCTGTGTACACCCCATATGGTGATTATAGCATTTAATTTGTGGCACTTGGAGGAATTTTTAGATTTTTTAAGAATGCCCCTTAAATCGGCCTACATGACCTTTGACCCAATTCTATGCCACTGTACCTTCATGAGCGAGCTAAACTTTAGCTGAAATTTTTGTTTCAAAGCTTCCATTTATCTCAAAGTTTCAGTTTCTAAGACCCTATTTTGAGAGAAAAAAACAGTTCCCAAGCCCCCAAATTTGGAAATTGGGCTACACATCCCTACCTCAAAAAAAAAAACCCCAAAAATTACTGCCTTCCCAGGACAAGCATATGCTCTTTGAGTTGTGGACACAACTCTAAGTGAAGTAAAATAATTGGACTTAATTTTCACCTTCGGAAGTTTCAAACCCTTCAAATTTTGTGACCATCTGAACATGGCTAATGTAGTATTGATTTCAAATTTTAAGAATCATAATAATAATTTGAGTATTTTTAATGTACAACATACTGTAAATGTGCTCATGGCACTTATGCCAAGAAGCTCATTTTTTCGTTGCAGGAGGATACCTGAGTACCCAGAGAAAACCTGCAGGAACGAGTATGGATTGAGAAACCAAATTCACATAAACACCGAGAACAAGCCCCTGTCGGGAATCAAACTTAGACCTCATTGGTGCAAGGCAAGGGAAGATACACCGCCAACGCATCACCCTTTCCCCTAGTCTTTCCAGATCACGTCAAAACAAGACTATAAGTAGTAACATTTTCTGTGGTAACAAGAACACAAGAGTCTGGCTTTTTGGTGTGTTCATAATAGTCTCCATATAAAGTCACATGATCTCATGATGGTACACCCTCCCAAACCACAATGTATCATGGGATATGTTCAGTACATCCCGTTGTCCTGCAAACATATACAGTTTATACACCAGCTCCATTTCTCTTGAACCCCATCAAGCATTCACCATAAGAGCCACTTTGAATACAGCCTCTTTTTCCCCTACCTCCCATGAGCTCTTTGTTAAGTGGTCCATGCATCATCCGTGCTGTATTGGAGCATGTAGCACAGATGTACCCAATTGTTAACAAGGAATGCTAATGGTAGGCTGGAGGAGAGCTCATACCGTCATATAATGGCCTGTTAGATGATTCAAAAATTGAAAGTGGCTTGAGTAAAAGTCTTGCTATGGAAATTTAAAGGTGCACTTTATGATTCTGATATGTTCTTTCTTTTTGTAAGTTTTTGATAGGTATTCTAGTAAACAGTAAAATGTGGTTTTGGATGGGTGTTTCCATATGGTGACCATCTAACCAACTTTTTTTCTGACACACTTATAAATTGGAAACCTTTAATGGAATAAACATGTGGTTTATTCTGTGAAGGGTCTCCGAATTCGTAAGTACATTCACACCTGCTCTCTTAATGTAAAAGAATAAAAATTACACTTTCGTAAAGAGTGACAATTGTAAAAATTACTCCAAAAGAGTGAAAATTTACTTCCAAAGGTGAAGAATGGAGACAGTGGTCCCAAATAGGTCTTCCGATTATGTGGTCAAAGGAAGTGGCCCCTGAATGACCTTTCAGGGGCCACTTCATCTATTACCCCTCATAAGACCCCTTGTATCAATGTAAAAGCATACCAAATATGAACTTGATCCATCAGTGCACTAAAATCAAAGCTTCAATTTGCCAAGTCTAATTGAAGAAAATTTTTGTCCCTGAATCACTCCAGGGGTGGTTCCCCCAACCAACTTTCGTTGGGCTTCCTGTCTGAGGGTGTAAGTCCACTACATGTAATTGCCCATGTGACGTGCCCAAAAGGATGTCATTGGTCAAATCGGGACTGGTGTTACCTCGGTATGTTGCGGCCTTGTGACAGGGCCACCAATCAGCGAGTGGCTTAGTTAAAACTTGGGGTTTCCCGTGAATTTTGTCTGATGTGGGTAATTTTGCCTCCCTTTTGTCACAATCCGGCTGGAGGAAGACAGTGCGGTATGGTTACGAAAATCCCCACCCTCCCACCCAAGTGGGTACTGGGTTGGGGTCCCCTCAGGGTGGGTGCACTGAGGGGTGTACCACAGGTCGGTGGCGTTGGTTTGGCTTGTCCAGGGGCTGGGATCATCCCTCCTTCGGCTATGCATAATGTTTGCCTTGGGTAAACCTTACCCTGTATGGGTAGAGGGGGATGAAGCCAGCCTCTGGCTTAGTATTCTTGAGTTTGGCCAATCGCATTGGTTCCCTATTTTGTGTTGGCACGGTTTTAAGTTACCCAATTTCCTACTGGAAATGCTTGTGTGTATCACCAGTGTGTTTTCAATAAATTGGTCACTGTCTATCCAGCCCTTCCTGCAAACAATGTAATTACCGACTCCTGTGTTTCTATTGTGTGTATTTGAAAGCGTGATTTCTGGGAGCAAAGCTAGACATTTTAACCAAAAGTGTATAGGCAGGGGGCAACCCTAATATTCCATTGCAAACTGACATCTCATGCTATAAAAACGTGCCCTATCTGGGTAGCTTCAATGGACCATAAGTAACATTACTAGGGTGGACACGTTTTTCAATCAGCTGCACGGGGGGTGTTACGAGGGGGTCAAGTTACTATGGGGGTCAAATGTTTAAACTGCTCCAAATCTAATGTAATATAGCTCAAATTATTCCTTAGGTAACCAGGAGTAAAAAAAGTCAATTTGATCACATGCGTGTGGTGCTTCCTTTCCAAGATATTTGGGAAAATAGGCTAAAGGTCATTTGTTTATTCAAGAAAGGTCAACATTTGTAATACCAAGATTTCTTTGTAAAAAATATCAAAAAAAAAATATTTAATTATATTGATCAAAATATGCCTTTTATTTTGCATAGGGTTGGTTCCCTTTAATAGGGAGGGGTGTAATGTCCCCATCCCCATAGAGTCCTACAGGGAAATTTGAACCCCTTCCAGTATAACAAGAAGATGAAGCCAAAAAATGCAAAAGCATTTCATATTTGGAATCAGTATCATTAAAAATTTCTAAAAAAATATTTTTACAAAGAAATCTGGGTATTACAAACATTGACCTCTTGAATAAACAAATGACCTTTAGCCTATTTTCCCAAATATCTTGGAAAGGAAGCACCGCACGCATGTGCCCAGTGACTTTTTACTCCTGTTACCTAAGGAATAATTTGAGCTACATTACATTAGATTTAGAGCAGTTTTAAACATTTGACCCCATAGTAACTTTACCCCTCTCTTGTAGTCCGGTGCAGCATATTTATTTACGTGTCCACCCTGGGGGTGTTTATTTTGATCCATCTAAACTATTTGACATCCATAATTTTTTATAGCATTGCCATGCAGGTTGACCTTGCCTGACCCCTAGTAGTAAACCAAAAGTTTGACAAACAAACACACACACCCAGTCCATGAATCATGCTGCCATAAGGTCTTTCCAATTACATCTGATAACCTAAAAATCACTCCAAAAGAGTGTTATTTCACTCTTTGACAGGACTCACTCCTAAAAAGAGTAGGCCCAGTAGACACTCTTCAAAGAGTGACCTTTTACTCTTTTGGAGTGACTTTTCCCTACTTTGGAGTGATTTTTTTCAATCTTTGGAGTGCATTTCATTCTGCAGCACTCAATTGATAGAAATTAATCTTTGAATGTCAATATTCTAGAATATATGAAAAACTGAAATAGATTGACTGCAACTTCTATTGCTGAATGTACAGCATGCAACAACCCTTGTTAAATTTGAAAAATTGATCACTTTCACATTTTTAATCTTGCTTTTGTTAATACCAAAAACTTTGTAAATACCAGTCAGATTTCATATCAAGCCGACCCCCAATCTAGGATAAACACTTCAGCATTATCACACAACATGCAAACAAATCTCACACATCACAATCCGCATATATCCGCAACCCACTGATAAAAAATAACAAGACTTTTTCGCCATAAAACCCTTCCGCCGCACATCAAATCACGTCACCAAATAAATGGGATATCGGGGTTGCAGTGACATGTCGCAGTTACCTCTGAGTAAATGTCAGGATAGATAGCCGAGTGGGCTAAATGGGCTCTGGGTAATGGCAGAGCACCAAGTCCGATAAAAAAAATAGATTCTTCTTTGTTGGCCTACCAATAATAATTAGCTTTAAAGGTCAGGTGAGTAATTAGAGCTTTTAATAGCCAGTGTTTCTGTGAAGATAATGATTTGCTAAAGGTTACAGAGAAAACTTAATTAGCCCTTTGAAATTAACCATTGTCAGTTTCTAAGCATCTCCACCATCATATGCAGTCAAAACCCATTTTAAGGTGCAATGAGAGATTTCACTTAATCATGTGTCCTATAAAAAACAAAGTACTTATTTTTGCCCGGATGAGGAAAACGCTTTTCCATCAAACTATAAATGGACTGAAAGGATTAAGCTGAGAAATGTTCTTTGGTGTAAAAATTGTGAAATTTCTAATCTCGTATAGGAGCAAATTTTTATACAATTCGCCGGTTTTGTATTGAAATATAGCATATCAAAATCAACCCCTTTTTTCTCTCTTTAAGACGAAATAAAAGGTACGAAATCTTTTGAGTGCATAATCTATTTGAAATTATACTTTGACAACACCATTGGGTGCCATCTAAATCCTCTGATACACCTTTACAGGGACAGACGGACATTTTTCACAAAAAATAGCCCTTAGTTTTTTTTTTAAATAGTAACAGAGGTTTTTTTTTTAACATATTAAGCTCAAACATGAGGAATGCAAAATGCCATGAATACGATGCCACCTCAGGCTAGAAAATGCACCAATTCACAATCATGCATTTCGCGTCATCGCATAAAAATATGCATATGCATATGGGCACGAAAATCGCTGACTGGGCCAGCGACACCTCCTTGTCGTTTTGTTCTTTGTGTTTATTCTTTCTTATTTTCTCTTTAAAATATCACATAATTCCTCCTCGCCCCAACAGGAAAATCAAACCACAGCGATCTCAAGAGTTGGGTTTTCAGGCAAAATACGATAATCCCGAGTCCCTCGCGGGACCCGTCGTCGAAAACATCTGGTCAGGTTTTCACATTCTCAGATGAAACACGTGGATGGAGGAATATGCATGATGTTACTGGCTAGACATTCATGTGCTTATCCGCACAGAAAACAACATAGGGAGTGGGTGTATATGCATGTATGTGCTCTAGTCAATCCCAAAGGACTTAAATAAAAACCCATATGTCTGATTCCAGTTTATTTAAAATGGATGCCTCAAAGGGTGTTCAGATTTTTAACACCAAAAGGTGTTGTTACTCTAAAGTTACTTAATAGAAATGTTTACCCATATATTACCTTTATTTTCTTGTTTTAACAGTGTCCTACATCCAAAAACCCTTGAAAAAGTAACAAACGTAATGTCATCCATAACCCAAGTCATCTGAATGTTTTATTTGAGCACTAGCTTTAAAGAAGTGAACACATATTTTAACACTCATTTGTAACAGTTTGAGAACACCACATTTTTAGAATACGTTCGAGAACACGTCCAGATGTTCTAGATTACTAGCAGAAATGCATATTTTGTTTATTTAATTTGAATTATTTGAACAATATTCTGGATAACCCAAGGAAGTCTCAACAGGAAGATTATTTCCATTGGGGTCCAATCATTAGGACAGAATTAGGAGAGCTAAGGAAATAGTTTTTAAAACCTGACTGTGAGATGCATGTACAGATGCCTCTCTGAACAAGGGACCAATAGCTTAACATCCCCTCTGAAGGACAAGGTAATTACCATGGTTCATTTGCCCTGAACCAACTGAGCCATGGGGATAGTGAATCCTAATTTAAATCAATAGCTCTAAATACAAGTTAAATTCAGAATTTAGTACCGATTATACCTCATTGTGGTTCCACTGAGAATGGAACTGGAGACTTCAAGCACTAAAGAGTATACCCTATTATCAGTTGGCCATACTCTCCTGCAGTCTCACCTGTTTGAAAGTCCCACTTATTATGACAAATCCAGAATAAAAGAACAAAAAATATCAATAGCAACACTTCAAAATCTTGTTTTATACATAGCTCTATGTCGAATGGGCATGTAGAGGGTGCTATAATAAACATACAAATCATTACCTTTTTAGGCCTATATGCAAGATTCCCACAATGGATTTTTTTAAATTTGTTACAGGGGTCATAGCTCTTACATGTCCATACTTTATATCAGTTGTCAAAATTGTGTCGCTACTACTTAAAAATACTGTTTTTTAAAAAAAATTGCATGGAGTCAAACAGCTGTGTGGTAGGTCCTCTTGTGGGTTCCAATACATCTCCTTTTGTTACAGCCAAGCAAAAAAAAAAAAAAATTCTTAATCCCACCCATCCATAGAAGGGGATTACTAACCCAGATCTATCAAAAAGAAATGATGCTTAGTCCCAGATCGCTATAGTTACCAGCACCTGCTTGTTTAACCATTTAAATAGTGAGGCATTTTGATTGCCTCATTATCTCTTAGACTTTTACACTTTCCAGTAACAATGACAACAATATCAACTGATAAAACAGACACCTCCACTGGTCTGTGACGACCAACTGTTCTGACAGACTGGTAGTTTGTTTACAGCCGTAAGAAAAAAATATGTATTGCACTCTCTTGATGTGCAGGTTCATATTTTCTGGGTCAAAATTTACATTACAAATTATCTAATGTTGAATGTATACTGCAGTGTGAATGGAGGAAAGATCACAGTGGGAGCTGACCAACATTAAGCACTGGCACATTTTCACAAAATATGAAAATTCTTAAATTTGCTCGCAAATGATACTATGTAGTCTAGGCCATTGGAAGATATTTTCCCACAAAAGTAATGGGTTTGACCAGATATCAGATCCAGATTAACCCATCCATAAGGTTGCTTTGATTAAAACTACTTTCATTATAGCAAAGACACAATTACATTATGCCTGTCACACCGACTTTGTATCATGTTCTTTATTCCATTAACAGAATAAAATGTGATACAGAGTACATGTAGGTACAAAGGGTATAATGTAATGGCAAGTTTTTGTGACCTAAGTAAGATTTCTGACACAGGAAGGGGCAAGGAAGATAAGGCCTTGAAACTCAATTATTAGTTTCTCGTCCCCCGCCCGCGTTATGATTTTTGGGCCGCGTTAGCGGCCGAAAATCTGAAAATAATTCATTATTTTGAAAAATTCTGTTCAAGCATCACCTTTTCAGTCGATATTGGAATTTTTTGGTAGGAAACCTGTCTCGGAAGTCTCGGAAATGAGTCTAAAAATAGACCCAAATATTGTTCGTATTTCGTCGATCCCCTGTAGGTTCATTTCACTGTAAAAATACATATGTAGCCAAATAATGAATAATGAATAATGAAATAGTTCCCTCATTATGGGCTGAAAAAAATGTGACGAGAAACTCATAATTGAGTTTCAAGGGCCTAATATAAAATTTCCCACTCCTATAATCAATTTAGTGGGGGGGGTCAGAGACAACCAGAGGGGGCCCCAAGATAACTATGGTCACGATTTATTGGGGCTCTCGCTTTGCTTGGGTCAAAGTCATGGTTATTTTTACCTTTTAATTTTTTTTATTTTCAAAATAGGCTGAAGAATCAAGTCAGACTTGCACTAACAAGTGAATTCATTTTCCAAAAATAAATTCACTTTACATTGCCAAAACGGGGTTTACTTGTTACAATTGTACCATCAAGTTAACCCTTTTACCGAAATAGATTCACTTTTTGCGCTAAATATAGGCCTCTGCAAACTAAATCTAGACGGATGTAAATATGTTAAAAGGGTGCATGGCGAAAAGATGACTTGAGATGGGGCTCATACTGTTTGTATACATGTGACCAAAAGAGTGCTTTCTGGTTATGTGCCAGACACCTGTGGAGACATGTTCACATGTTTACAGCTGAGAGCATGGCTTGAAGTTAAAGGGGGATGGCCCGATTTAAGGATATGAAGTTTTTCATCTTGATAGATTGGCCTTCACTCCAAAATTCCATCTGTAAAGTTTCACGCCGATATTTCAATCCGTTTTGGTGCGAGAGCTAAAAACGTTATTTTGTAAGCCCCATAGAGTACTGTGTAAAATTAATGTTGGTCAACCAAATGGGGCACATTTTCGCTCATAACTTCCAAACCAAACATCCTTTGGCTCCAAGATTTCACAGGGTAAATGAGAAAAATAGTAGCTTTCTTCTGATACCAAATGTTGACCACTTCCGGTAAAATCTGGGGCTTCTGGGGACGAGGCTATTAGCAATCGGGCCATGGACCTTTAAACCAGGTAACATCAAGAGCAACAAGAGCCCTAGAAATACAGGGTGGGCCAATGGTTTCTAAGTTCCTGTAGAAGTATTGTTTGTTTGTTGTCACATGATGCATACAGAACAGGCTAAGTAAATCTGGTTTCAGAAAGCATTGACAGAAGTTTCTAGAAAATATGGGGATGGATGACAAGTTGCTTCTAAGGAAAATTTGAGAAAGATCAGGAGGTCTAAAGTGTCATTTCATGTGTTTGCAAGTATTACATTCTACATGTGTTGCTCCAACTCTGCATATTTTGTTCTATGGTATTTAAAGGGAAATAATGGCATGAAAAAAACGTGACATAATGAAAAGGACCCTTAGTGAAATCACTTCCACGAGTTTGAAAACAATTTGGAATTACATTCTGTACAAACAGGAAGAGTTCTGGGGGGAGGTGGCAGTTTGTGGCAATTTCTGGAACAAGGATGCTGACATTACTGCCAGCATTTACCAAACTTGAAAAGCATGTTGTCATCAGCTTACAGACCATTGCTATTGTATATACTAATCCTGGCTAATCCATCTTTCACTTACCAGATCAATATCTTACTACAAGCCTAAAGTACAATGCCTGAATCCCGGTCTGAATGCTTTTGAATTGTGTTGCAAAACATGCTAGATACACTGTAAATTCTGTCAGGGATCGATGTCAACACCTTGCTGTTCCAGAAATTGCCACGAACTGCCACCTCCCCCTGGAACTCTTCCTGTTTTTACTGTTTTTATAGAATATAACATCCAAATTGTTTTCAAACTCTTGGAACATGATTTCAGTAAGGGTCCTTTTCATTATGTCAATTTTTTTCATGCCATTATGTTCCTTTAATAGTAAATTCACACTCTGAGAAATATTTGGATGTCAACCAGCAATCCTGTAACGTGTTTCCAGACAATGCCTAGATCGGAGCGTCAACACCTCTCCGACTAGACCTCAATGCTACATGCATAGACCTCAATGCTACATGCAATCAACAGACAGCATTCGCCTAGCCAGTGTCGGATTACAAGATATGAACAAGTGACCAAGTTTAAAATATTCTGCTTTGGATACGATTACACTTTCTTTATTCAGCCCATCTGTGTAATAGATTTTAATGCCTTGAATATGTATACAATGATTTGAACATTTGTGTCAAGTTGAATATTGCCAATTAGCAAATCAATCACTGAAAACAATTAGTATGCATGTGCCATCAAAATTTGATCTTGGTTGCAAATTAGCAAACTGCTTAAAGGGAAAATATTCTTTTGAGAGAAAACTTGAAACACACTTTTAGTCTTTCATGGAGTCAGGACAGAGCACCAGTTAATTAAAGGCACTATCAGTGATTTGCTATTTGCTAATTCAGAAAATTAAACAAAAATAAGATTTTTTGCATGTCTGTTACTGGTATATAGGTATCCTAACATACCATACAAGTGATAGGACCAAAAGTAGCCTAATAAGGACAAAATTGGATATCGACTCTCCACACAGACACTAACTACAACATACATTTGAATGGCGATTCATATCTTTGAACACTGCTGTTTTCTTCCTTTTCTTATGAGAATTATAGAGACCTATTCATCACTCTTAACTCACTCTTGCAAATTTAAAATATTTGGACTCTTTCGTGTGGCTCATTGATGGTGTCTTTAAGGTATATGAACTTGTCAGTAATGCCCTCAAAACTACTATGAATTTATGTTATTTAAAGGTGCATTTCATGATTCTATCACCTTCTGTTTTATTTATAGTTCGCTAGATATCGTTGAGAAAAGCTTATTCCTAAAATTTCACTTGATTCCGATCTTGCGGTTTGATGTTATGAGCAAATGCTTGTATCACAGGTTCCCATAGGCTAGTGTACTGTAATTTTGCGAATTTCTTACAGATGCAACCAAATTTGCAAGTAAAATTGGGTATACGTGCATTACTAAGGCTAACAGTTCAAATGATATAAAAAACTCAACTTTTTGGGGGGTAAGTCAGGGGGACAAGGCTATGGATCATGAAATTCCCCTTTAAGAACAGTTCAGTAGATCACTTTTTATCAGGTATTCAACCATGTCCACAGGAAAAGATGCAAGATGTCAAGTGTCCATCAAGTTGCAGCGATCAATATCGACTAATATCGACAAAAATTAAAAAGGTGTGATGGGATGGTTGGTGGTTCTTTCGTCACCTGTGTGAGTGACAGGGTACATTCATTACATCTTAGCAAAGTGCCAAACCCACGGTGTTGCCCAATACTTTGGTGTCAGCCATTATGTCAAACATTTCCTACGAATTTTGCTCAGTGAAACGTGATGAATTAAATGATTAATTACATCTGTAAAATAACGAAAGAGGCTTACATGTGTGTAGCTATACACACCCCAATTGAAAAGGCTAAACTTAAACTCAAGCTTTAAATTGTGTTGTTAAATTTGTTAAGTACACATATTTGTTTCCAATTTGAGAAGGTATATTTCTGGCAAAGGTATTGTAAAGGTGCAACGAGATATTCACATAATAGGTGTCCCTACAAAATACTGGCACTGCCCTGTCCATTTGTCACTAATTAGTTAACTGAACTCGTGTTGAAATAACCAATAAGATATACCATTGCATGACAGTGCGGAAGCCAGACCTATTTGTCTGAACAGTACACCCCAGGGGGTATTTGGGTCATTCCCACAATGCACCAGTTTAGGGGACTTTCACCTCAAAGGGTCATGTGATCCCATAAAAATTCTATCCTAACACATAAAAACCCTGACTTAAAGCTCAAATTTAGCACAAAGCATTAGTTCTTAGGGAATTTTTAGCATGATTAGTGAAAGTCATTGGTTCTTAAATTTTTGGAACACTTTATCCCTAGTATGAATGTGTTTAGTAGCGTACAGTATAGGCACATTGCTCTGCATCATGGTTGATTCCAAACCCACCCTCTCTGAGTACACCTGAACACAACTAATGTTGAAGGCATGTGTAAATTTCCACTTCAAAGCCCTCAAAGGCTTTGCCCTGGACAGAAATTTTACCAAATGATTGAAACTCTTTCCATAATAATAATAAGATGGTAAAAATGACAATACTCAAGAACACTAAGCTTTGGGGTTATTAATCACCATTGCAGAGAAAAGCGAGTTGTTTCTCAATTAGGCTATGATACATGTATGCATGGCATGGATCCCCCAGTTTCCCCATACACAGTTATAGGTATCAAAGGGAAAGTCATGACAAGGTGCAACGAAGAGATTTGAGGCACCCAAATTACTGTGCATAATACGTAATCATATAGATTAGAACAAATAGATTTCTTACATTTATTATGCTACTGAAATGTCTAAGAGAAAACAAGGGTGATTGTATTTGGGATAATTAAATGTAAAACAAGCTGCATCGTATTTGCTCCTGATACAACTAAATTAGAAATTCCGCAATTTTTGTACCCAAAGCAAACACTTTCTCAGCTTTTCAGATTGGGATATTTTTGATGGAAAGCTTTACATATCAGTGCAAAATCATGAACTTTATATTTTTTAGGGACACCTGATATGTGAAATCTCTCAGGGCAACCTTAACCATGGAGGGGACCAGGGAACAACTAAGGGTTTTAACTTCAAACTAGGAGGACTGTGTAAACTGATTTGCGTGTTTTTATCCACAGTAAATAAAATGACAATGTCAACAGAGGGCTCAAATAGACTGTAAAGTTCAAGGTTAAATTTCTCCATCCATAAAATGTGCAGGTCACAGTCTCAGATGGGGTAGCCATTGTGGTCTGGTCTCAGTTAAAGCTATAAATTTCATCCATTTATAATACTTCTGTTCCTAATGACCATGGGGACAAATTTTTCCAAAAAGGGAGTTATTTATCACAGTAAATTTTAGGTAAAAATATGTGATTTTTGGTGAAGAAAAAGATGTTTGGGTGAAAGTGAAGGTTTTGTGAAAAAATTGAGTGTTTTTAGTCGGTGAAAGAGGAATCATTTATTAAGAAAAATCGATGGAGGAAAAAGAAAGGCTCATTCTACACAAAGGGTGATGCTGAATTTTCATCGCTATAAATAACCACTTAAATTGCCATCACACATGACCCCAATACTTATACAAAGTCAACACAGGCTAAGTTTATTTGATACCAATCATCCCCTTACAAAAAAAATCAAAATATTCAAATTTTATCCATTTTTAAATTTTCACTTGAGGTTTATCCCATGACAACCTTAATTTTCTAAGTGTAATGATTTCGAATCCATTTGTGTGCATGTGTTGTGCATGTGCAAAGAGTGTGGGTTGTGTGAGTGTGTGTGTAGTAATGTGAGTGCAAATGCAACAGGTTTCATGCGTGCGTTGCAAGCATGCGTGCGTGCCTGCCTGAATGCGTTGTGAATGCGGGTGGTTTACGTCAAGACTCTCACCAAAAAACTTGTATCCCAGTAACACAAAGAGCTCACAAAGAGAGATACTCTACTATGCATGCTTTCTAGTTGTGAATGGAAAGCATGAACCATTAACACTGCAGTATGTAACTGCATTAGGGTGCATTGCCTAACAAAATTAGTACAATGAATAATGGCAAAACAAAATATAAAGACTCTACCAATTATTAATGATGTCAGGCATTTAACACGTAATGGGCTCGACCAGATAGCCATACGTGTTCCATAAAAAAGGGACAAATACATTCCTACATATCACAATCATTTTTTTCGACACCATCATACGCTATGTCATGATCAGTCGACTGCAGGCCAATACTTCAACATGTTTTTCCATGCTGGCTTAAGGCTAAAAAATGTGACTTTTTAACCTTTTTGACCTCTAATCTGGAACCTTCAAGATGGAACCCTAAAAGTGGGTTCTTAAAAAATCTGAGACCCAAAAAGGTTTCCTAACGAAAACCATAAACGGTGCTATACAAGAGTTTATAGAATCTTTTTGGTTCTGAAGAACCTTACAGGTTGCCTATAAAAAAAGTTGGGTTAGAACCTCTTTCGCACTTTTTCCCGGGAGTGTCCCTTTCTACACTAGTCCCGTGTGGGTTGGAAGGGACTCTGGTACCTATAGAGTGATGAGTGGCAGGTAACAGACCCGAGATGACATCGCATTTCTTACCCATGCTCAGGAATTACTCCTCTGACACAGGACCCAACAGCTTTATAACATGACTGCCTCTAACACATGAAGTGCCAGGCAACCCATTGCCTGCACCTGCACATTTTACACGGTGGGCTTGAGCGAGCGAGAAATTCCATAATCACATTTATATTTATACATGCTGAATACAACCCTCCCTGGACACTAACACCATTAGATGTACATACATCGGCTAATTTAATTAGCGCATCTCTTAAATATTTATCCATGTATAGGATAGTGACTGAGCATTATATTTCGGTCTTCCAAAACCTCTCAGGAGGTCACCAATAAAGGTAATGTCCTCTGTTATTGGGTCATGCTACAGATGTTCTAGAAACTAATCAAGAAAATTGGATCCTTAGAAGGTCTAATTGTTTAAAAGTAATCTGACATTAAAGGGGCTTTCGTGATCCACAACCGCGTCCCCCCGACTTTACCTAAAAAAAGTTACGAATTTTTATATCACTGAACCGTTAGCCCCTCAGTCATGCACGTGTACACCAAATCTTACGTGCAAATTCATCGTATCTGTAAGAAATTTGCATTTTTGTATTTTCTTTTCTGTCCGTAACGGACAGAAATTACAGCACATTTGTTCCATGGGACCGTGGGAAACCCAATAAAATTTATTTTGATCATAACACAAATCCGCAAGATCGGGATCCACTCAAATTTTGTGAATGAGCTTTCCTCAATGAGTATCTCGTGAACTATGACTAAACAGCAGGTGCTGGAATCACGAAATGCACCTTTAGTACTTCGGATGCCGGTTCCCTCTTTGGTTATACAATCCGAGAGTTCAACCTTATTGTGTGGAACTAACCTGGATTTCCATGTCCAGAAAGTAAATCTGTCAAAAAACTATTACTACACATCTCTTCTGGACAACTAATTGTCTTCTTTCTTATCAAAAGGCTAAATAACCCAGAATTCCAATCCCACACTTAATTACAGCCACACTCAGACGTCTCTACAGTCTTGAGTTTGAAATTGAATATCGATAACCTGAAACTAATTCCAGCTTAACACAGACACGTTCCACACTGGTCTGTGGCAGTTACTTCACCATGATGAGAGTCAAAAAGCTCCCCTCGTGCAAAAACAAGCATGCCCCGCACACACGTACATCCATGCAACAGTCAGGAACTAAGCTGCACCTCTTTTACATCCATAGGAAACCAAATTGCTCTACATAACTCAGTACTTGGTTGAAAGCGACCTGGAAAAATTAAATGCCTATTGCAAATATGTCTAGAAGAGGAGGGGAACATACTTACCTACTGATGCAAATATACTTAGATGCACTTTCTCCGAAAGAAGCCGTATATCTCCGAAAGTAATTTATATATAAATTTACCAAACCGTAAGTATGACATACCGCCCACCCCACCATCAGTACCACACGTTGCCCAATCACTACCCTAACGCATCCTCTTTTCTCCCGACGCAAACTGAGAACATCGTTTGCTTAGGGGAGGGAGGCGTGATTCAACATTATGGTAAGTATTTTCCCCCCTCCTTCAAGACATATTTTGCTAATAGGCATTTAATGTCTATTGCGTGAGGGGAAAATACTTACCTGATGATGCAAATATACTTATGCACGCTGAGTATCCCGACCCCGAGGAGGAGGCGAGCAAACAATGGTACTGACAGCGGTATGTCCTACCCCGCCCCCCTGAATAACGGACCATTCAAGAATACCACTTTGACGAAAACAACATTAATCAATCCTAATCGCTTATGTCCAAAAATACCCAAAACTACACATGGCTATCCTACACACTGTTCCCGTACAAGGCAGGAGTAAGAACGGCATTAAAGCAATCCCGATAGATCAGTCAGGAACAATGTCCCTGCAAGTATGGTCCTTGATGAACATGTGGGT